>JAHRHZ010000266.1:9237059-9291795 GCA_024137785.1 Ginglymostoma cirratum | reverse complement strand
TAGGTACGGAAGAGGGATTGTTCCACATAACCTACAAAGAGGCAGGCATAGCTTGGGCCCATGCGGGTACCCATGGCCACCCCCTTTGTCTGTAGGAAGTGGGAAGTTGACATGGAGTTGCCCAGTTTCACCTGACGAGGACCAGTGCCACAAGTACCTCCATGTTTAAGACCAGCAGCAAAGTAATTATCAAGCATGCTGCCCCAATCAAACTAAAAAAAAAATCACTAAACCAAGAGGAACCTCCCAGCTAAATGATAATATTATGCCTTCCCTGCAGTCTCACTGGACCTAGACAGAGTCTAGCTGAGGGATGTGAGTTTTCAGACAGTCCATTCCATCAAAGTACCAAAACAACAGCAACATGACCTTATTTTAAATCTGTCCATGAAATGCTGGCATTCATTGAAAGGGCAGCATTAACTTCCCGTTCCTAACTGCCCTGGAGAGATTTCAGGTAGTTATCCTCTTGAACTGCTACATTTTTTAGGTATGAAGTGCCTGGACTTTGACCCAGTGATTGTGAAGAAGCAACAATTCTTTTTTCCAAATCAGGATGATGTGAGGTTTGGAGAGCAACCTGCAGGAGGTGATACTCCCATGCATCAATTGCTTGTATCAAACCAGGTGGTAGAGGTCATGGTTTGGAAGGTGCTGTCAAAAGGGGCATTAGTGAATTGCTACATTGCATTTGGTACATGCCTTGTGACTTGTAGATGAGGAACAAGCTTTCGAGAGAAGGGAGGTGGACTGTAAGAATTCCTGGCCTCTGACTTAACCTTGTGAGCAAAGTATTTGTACAGCTGATCTATAGCTTGATGCGGTAGCTTGTTGCCTTGATGTCAAGGCAGTCAGTCTTATCACTGAAGTTCTGTTCTTTTGTCCATGTTTGGACTAAGACTTTAATAAGATCAGAAGTCAAGTGTACCTGGCAGGATCCAAATGAGCAGGTTACTTCTGAACAACTGCCATTTGATCTTTAATTACGGTTGTCTTTAACCTAAAGATTGGGCAAATCAAAGTAGTAACAATATCGTACAGGAGGAGTTCCTGGAGGGTATACAGGATGGTTTTCTGTACCAATATATTAAGGACCTAATAGAAAACATCCTGAACTGATATTATCCGATGAGAAAGGAATAATTGGCAATCTAGCTGTCCGAGGCCCCACGTGGCTGAATGACCACACTAAATTTGTGTTCTTTATCAAAATAGAGAGTGATGTAGTTGATTTTGGTTCTCGGGTCCAGAAGCTAAATAGAGAAAATTATGATGGTAAAAGGCATGAGCTTGCTATGATATAGATTGAAGACGTCGCTTAAAAGGGTGAGGGCAGTAAGGCAACAGCAAATATAAACAAAGCATATGGGTGAACTGCAACTATTATTCATTCCTATCTGGCGCAAAAGTAAAATGGGAAAGGTGGCCAAATCATGGTTTATAAAGGAAATTACAGGTAGCATTAGATCCAAAGACAAGGCAAAAATTGGCCAGAGACCTCAGGTTTGGGAGCATTTAGAATTCAGCAAACAAGGATGGGTGGCACGATGGCTCAGTGGTTAGCACTGCTGCCTCACAGCGTCAGGGACCTAGGTTCAATTCCACCCTTGGGTAACTGTCTGTGTGGAGTTTGCACATTCTCCCCGTGTCTGCGTGGGTTTCCTCTGGGTGCTCCGGTTTCCTCCCACAGTCCAAAGATGCGCAGGTTAGGTGGATTGGCCATGCTAAATTGCCTGTAGTGTCCAGGGATGTGTAGATGAAGTGGGTTGTAGGGGGATGAGTCTGGATGGGATGCTCTGAGGTTCGGTGTGGACTTGTTGGGCCGAAGGGCCTGTTTCCACACTGTAGGGATTCTATCTATTCTATCTAAGGACACAGGGATTGATTAAGAAAGGGAAAATACAGTGTGAGATAAGCTTGTGGGGAATATAAAAACAACGTTTCTATGGTTACTTGAAGAGAAAAGACAAGTGAAGATAAACATACCTCACTTACAGTAAGAAACAGTGGGATTCATAATGGAGAACAATGAAATGGCTGATCAACTAAAAATGGTCTGTATTCACAAAGGAAGACAGTGTGTGGCATCAACCAGAAATGTTGGGAAACACAGATTAATGAGAGGGAGAAAGTGAAGGAAATTAGTACTAGTAAGGAAATGGTGTTGGGGAAATTGATGATAAAACGCAGATAAAATCCCAGGATCTGATATTCTACATCCCAGAGTACATAAGGAAGTGGCCCTAGAAAGAGTGAATGCATTGGTGGTCATCTTCCAAAATTCTACAGACTATATAACAGGTTGTACAGATTAGAGGGTAGCTAAGGTAATTCTCCTGTTTAAAAAGGAAGACAACAGGAAAACAGGATTAATGGACCAGTCAGTCTGACGTTGGTCATGGGGCAAGTGTTAGATTCCACTACAAAAAACAAAATAGATGAGCAGTTTGAAAACAGTGGCAGGATCATACAACGTTGATTTATGAAAAGGAAATCATGCTTGACATATTTGGGATTCTTTGAGGATGTGACCTTCGAATTGAAGAAGGGGAGCCAGTGGATGTGTTTTATTTGGACTTTCAGAAGGTTATCAACAAAGAGTCATCCAGACTCGAAACGTTAGCTTCCTTTATCTCCATGGATGCTGCCTGACCTGCTGTGATCTTCAGCATTTTATGTTTTCAGTGGTTAAAGTAGTACTTTTCTTCCCTTTTTAGACAGTCTCTCTGTATTGAAGATTACTTGTTCCCATTCTCGCTCAAATGGTTTCTGCAATAGTTTGTTGGAGGTTTGCAAATTCATGCACATGTTTGCAATAAAGCATCAATATGTTTGATGACAACTTGAATGAACCATCAGCGCTTGGTTTGATTCAAGAGATTATGGGAGTGGGAAAATGGGGTTGGAGAGCAGGACTTTGATCCAGGAGCAATAGAGGCTAAGGCAGATGATGGAGTGGCGTTGGATAATGGAGCTATGATCAGAAAGCATGAGGGGCTGGGGGAGATAGGGAAATAGGGTTAGACGGCAGTATATGACAAAGGATGTGGGAAATTCGGTTAGAAATCAGGGCTGTTACCTAAGGATATGAGGAAATGGGGTCAGAGAGCAGGACTCTGACCCAGGAAAACAGGGTTACAGGTCAGAGTTCGAATTGGGTCAGAGGGAAGGCTCTATACTGGAAGAGAGAAAATTGTGTTACAGGACAAGACTGGTAGAGGGACAATGAAGAGCGTAAGAGATGAGGAAATGGGGTTACAGAACAGGACCTTGCCCTGGGAATGGGGAAATGGGGTCAGGTGGCAGGGAGCAACGCTGAAGATGGGGTCAGGGAGCAGGATTAAAGCCCTAGGAGATGGGGTCAAAGGGTCAGAGGCCAGGGCTCTCACCCTGAGCACTGGGGTCAGAGGGCAGGGCTCTCACCCCGGGCAGCTGGGGTCAGAGGGCAGGGCTCTCACCCCGGGCAGCTGGGGTCAGAGGGCAGGGCTCTCACCCCGGGCAGCTGGGGTCAGAGGGCAGGGCTCTCACCCCGGGCAGCTGGGGTCTCACCCTGGAGTGGAGTGGGGTGGGGCGAGGTCAAAGTGATTAGGGTCAGTCTGACGGGAGCTAGGGTTATAGGAAGTCGGGACACGATGGTGAGTGCTGAGGATAACCTGAACCGGCGCTGGGTTTATCGGTAAGCTGACCGAACACTCTCACCTGCCGGCCTGGCTTTCGTCTTCCTCGACCCGACTGTGAAGTTGTTATCTAACGGTCTGTGGGTTGCTGGATCGGTCCAACGTGCGCCTCGGAGGGCAGCGGTGGGTCGGTTTGAATCTGATTGACAGGTTTCCCTCTCTCTCTGTCTCTGCGTATCCCCGCGGGTCTGCAGCGGGCGCCTCGTGCGCTCGGTTTGAATTTGATTGACAGGTTTCCCTCTCTCTCTGTATCCCCGCGGGTCTGCAGCGGGCGCCTCGCGCGCTCGGTTTGAATTTGATTGACAGGTTTCCCTCTCTCTCTCTCTGTATCCCCGCGGATCTGCAGCGGGCGCCTCGCGCGCTCGGTTTGAATTTGATTGACAGGTTTCCCTCTCTCTCTCTCTGTATCCCCGCGCGTCTGCAGCGGGCGCCTCGCGCGCTCGGTTTGAATTTGATTGACTGGTTTCCCCCTAACGGCCTCCTGGCTGCTTTTCTCACCGTTTCTCTTTCTCCGTCTGCCAGCGGATCCAGCAGCTCTGTGTTCCGCCCCGCATATTCGCCAGCAAACAATGTGTGTGTGTGTCTCTCTCTCTCTGTCGGTAGTAGACGGAGAGGCAACAGCCGTTCTTTAATTAAAAAAAAACACGGTTCTTCCTCCCCTCCTCGCAATTAAAAAAAAGATCTGTAATGCTTTCCCGATTTTGGAGGATGCCTTTTTTTTCCATTGATGGAATCTGCCCCTGTAGCTACAAAAATAGAGGTGTCACTATGGCAACAACTTTCATTTATATCCAACATTCGACGAATTCATAGCCAGCGACAAGGAATCTCTTAGGAGAATAAACCTGGTCAAAAAGATAATTCTGAAGGCGATGTGGAGACAGGGATCTGGCATATTTATACACAAATCACTGAATGTGGATTGAGAAAATGGTTAATAAAGCACAGGAGATCCTTAACAATCTACCTCGCTGACCAATATATTCGGTGACCTGTCCTATTCACATGGGGAAAAAAAACTGCGAATGCTGGAGGTTGGAAACGTAAAGAGAAATTGCTGGAAAAACTCAGCAGGTCAGGCAGTATCTGGGAAGAAAGCAGAGTGAACGATTCATGCCCAAACTTGCATTTTTATAGCACCTTCTGTCAAGAATTTGTCAAGATTGCTTTACAGCCAATGAAGTTATTTTTGGAGTGGAGTCATTGTTGCAGTTTCAAGAGTGTGGAAGTAATTTGTTCACAATAGTTCTACAAACAGCAATATGATAATAGATTAATAGAGTTGGGACAGACCCTTTGGTTCAACTCATCCATGACGACCAGATATCCTAAATTAATCTAGTCCCAGTTGCCAGTATTTGACTATATATCTCTAAACCCTTCATATACCCATCCAGATGCCTTTTAAATGTTGTAATTGTACCAGCCACCACCACTTCCTCTGGCAGCTCATTCCATACATGCACCATCCTCTACGTGAAAAAGTTGCCCATTAGGTTCCTTTTAAATCTTTCGCAACTCACCTTAAACCTATGCCCTCTAGTTTTGGACCGCCCTACCCTGTGGAAAATACCTTAGCTATTCACCCTATCTATGCCCCTCATGACTTCATAAACTTCTTTGAGGTCACCCCTCAACCTCCTATGGTCCAGGGAAAATAGCCCCAGCCTATTCAGCCTCAACCTACAGCTCAAACCTTCCATCCCTGGCAACATTCTTCTAAATATTTTCTGAATCCTTCCAAGTTTCACAACAGCCTTCCTATAGCAGGGAGACCAGAATTGAACTCAGTATTTCAAAGTGGCCTAAGTAATATCCTATAAAGCCACAACATGTGACCTCCCAACTCCCATACTCATTGCACTGACCAATAAAGGCAAGCATACCAAATTCCTTTTTCACTATCTGGTCTACCTGCAACTTTGCTTTCAAGGAACTAGGAAAAGGCACTAAGATAACAAGGTGTAGAGCTGGACGAACATAGCAGGCCAAGCAGCATCAGAGGAGCAGGAAGGCTGACATTTCGGGCCTAGACCTTTCTTCAGAAATGGGGGAGGGGAAGGGGATTCTGAAATAAATAGGGAGAGAGGGGGAGGCGGATAGAAGATGGATCATTGTTTAGTGCGAACCAAGCGTAGGTGTTCCTCGGAGGCTTGGGGACCGCTTTGTAGAACACCCATGCTCAGTTTGCACTAAACAACAGCACCTCCCAGTGGCGAACCATTTCAACTCCCCCTCCCATTCCTCAGACAACATGACCATCCTGGGCCTCCTGCAGTGCCACAACGATGCCACCAGAAGGTTGCAGGAACAGCAAGTCATATTCCGCTTGGGAACCCTGCAGCCCAATGGTATCAATGTGGACTTCACAAGCTTCAAAATCTCCCCTCCCACTACCGCATCCCAAAACCAGCCCAGCTCGTCCCCGCCTCCCTAACCTGTCCTTCCTCCCACCTATCCCCTCCTCCCACCTCAAGCCCCACCCCCATCTCCTACCTACTAACCTCATCCAAACTTCGACCTGTCTGTCCTCCCTGGACTGACCTAACTTCCCACCTACACTCACCTTTACTGGCTCCATCCCTGCCTCTTTGACCGGCCTGTCTCCTCTCTACCTATCTTCTCCTCTATCCATCTTCTATCCACCTCCCCCTCTCTCCCTATTTATTTCAGAACCCCGTTCCCCTCCCCCATTTCTGAAGAAGGGTCTAGGCCCGAAACGTCAGCCTTCCTGCTCCTCTGATGCTGCTTGGCATGCTGTGTTCGTCCAGCTCTACACCTTGTTATCTCAGATTCTCCAGCATCTGCAGTTCTTACTATCTATGAATATGCACTCCCAGGTTTCTTTGCTCAGCAACACTCCGTAGGATCTTACCATTAAGTGTATAAGTTCTCCCTGATTTGACTTTCTAAAATGCAGCACCTCGGCCCAGCAGCGCAGCTGATCAAGGCCCTGGTGTATTCTGAGGGAACCTTTGGACGAATAATCTTTTTAGTGATGTTAATTTTGGATAAAAATGGCTGAGACACTAGGAATAAGTCCCCCACTCCTTTTCAAAATACTGTTAATACTTGAAAAAACCCCTTTACTGGCTCCATCCCCGCCTCTTTGACCTGTCTGTCTCGTCTCCACCTATCTTCTCCTCTATCCATCTTCTATCCGCCTCCCCCTCTCTCCCTATTTATTTCAGAACCCCCTTCCCTTCTCCCATTTCTGAAGAAGGGTCTAGGCCCGAAACGTCAGCCTTCCTGCTCCTCTGATGCTGTTTGGCCTGCTGTGTTCATCCAGCTCTACACCTTGTCCTCATCTTTAACATCAACCTCATTAGAGTCATAAAGGACAGAAAAGGTCCTTTGGCCCATTGAGTCTGCACTGACAAAAACATTACATGAATGCAAATCTTACTTAAAAATGCAGCCCCTGAAAATTTTGTACTCGAGGGTTAAATAAATCTTTAGAATTTCAATTCACACGTCTCAAGATCCAGGGTCAGAATTCAGTACAAGAGGAACTGAGGACTCCAGGGCACTTTATTTTACACAGAGTTCTTATCTACAGATATCGCAGGCCTGATTTCAGCTGGGTTAATCTCAGTAAGGGCAAACTGAGACTCTTAATTGGCCCTTAATTATTCACTCTAGGGCCCTCATTTGGCAATGGTATGGACAAGTCTACCGTGGACATTTCCACCTTGAACCTAATCCGAATGAAGGAACATGGAATGTCAAGTTTGTATTTGGTACCATATAAATAAATTGAATGGTCTCCTCAACTTCAAGCTCACCACCTCCAGAAGACAAGATTTTATCCAATGTTTATGGCCTGTGCCTTGAAATGTTTCCACTCCACAGACGTACCTGGACTTGCTGAGTATTTCCAACATTTTTTATTTTGTGTTCTGCATTTCCAGTGCCTGCTTAGGATTGGTGGTAAATCATTTTCACTCATTGCACAATGAGTGCACAAATGCACCCAGAGGGAGTAGGCAGTCAGTTTCATAATAAAAAAAAGTACAGAGAACCACGTAACCAGAAAATTATTCATTCGCAGGATGTGCATGTCCCTGGCAAAGCCACCATTTATTGCCCATCCGTTATTGCTTCTCAGAACATAGTGGTGATAATTATTTGGATGAGAGTATAGAAAGCATGGTTTGTAAGTTTGTGGACTACATCAAAATTTGTGACCTAACAGATAGTAAAGAAGGTTTTCTAAGATTACAAAGGGATCTCGATCAAACAGGTCAATGGGATGAAAAATGGCAGGTGGATTTCAACCTGGATAAATGTAACATATTTGAATTTTCGTACAAAAAATAAAGGTAGGGTTTATACAATTTATGGTGGGGCCTTGGATAGTGTTGTAGAACAGAGGGATCTAGGCGTTCAGGTACGTAATTCTTTGAAGTTTGCGTCACATATAGACAGGGTGGTTAAAAAGGCTTTTGGCACACTTGCCTTCATCGCTCAGTCCTTTGATTTGGGAAGTTACTTTGAGTTTGTATAGGACATTAATGAGGCTTCTTCTGGAATACTGTGCCCAATTCTGCAGTTGTTTGTTAGCTCGCCAAGCTGGTTGTTCTGTTGTTTTAACAGCGGTCTATATTTGGGGTTTATTTCTATGTGTTTATTAATGGAGTCCCGTGTTGAGAACCAGGCTTCCAGAAGTTCCCTTTCATGCCTGGTGTTCACTTGTCCCAGTATGGACACTTTGTCCCAGTCGAACTGATGGCCCTCATTGTCTGTGTGTATTGAGACATGTGAATATTGGTTGTGTCTTTTTACTACCAGCTGGTGTTCGTGTATGCTGGTCATTTCATTACCCTTCTAGGCAACATCATCAGTTCAGCCTCTAATTGAAGCGTTGGTGTTCTGCTTCCTTCCGGATTTATATGATCTTCTAGTGTGATGATCTTGTTTCTTCCAGTTCTGTTGTTTTAGCAGCAGTCTGTATTTGGGGTTTATTTCTATGTGTTTGTTAATGGAGTCCCAAGTTGAGAACCAGGCTTCCAGAAGTTCCCTTTCACGTCTGGTGTTCACTTGTCCCAGTATTGACACTTTGTCCCAGTCGAACTGATGGCCCTCACTGTATTGAGACAGATGATTATTGGTTGTATCTTTTTACTGCTAGCTAGTGTTCGTGTATGCTGGTCATCAGTTTCCCCCCTGTTTGTCCGAAATAATGTTTTTTGCACTCACTGCATGGTCTTCTGTGTATCACATTGGTCTTATTTACTGTCGGTATGGGGTCTTTACAGATCAATGGCACACCGATGGGATTACCCATCTCAGGTCTCATTGCGGAAGCAGTGATACAGAGATTGGAACACACAGTCCTTCCTAAAATCCAACTGAAAATGTGGGTAAAATACATGGACAGCCCATTTGTAATAATCAAGCGCATAAAAGTAGAAGAAACCCACCAACTTGTTAACAACATCTTCGCAAACATAAATTTAGTGAGAGAGAAAGAAAACAACAAACAGCTCTTGTTCTTGGATGTAATGGTAGAGACATTGACGAACAGCAAATTCTGGACCTGACTAGACTGGAAGGCCACACACACAGATCAAATCCTTAACTTCAATAGCAACCTGCCCACCATTCACAAACAGAGCTGCATCAAGACACTATTTAAACAAGCTGCATCACACTGCAACACCCCAGCACTCCGGACAATGGAAGAGGAACACCTACACAAAGTTTTCACCGACAATGGTTACCCAAGAAGTTTCGTCTGCTGATGCCTACAAAACAAACGACAGTCAGAGGACACGGTACAACAGAAGACACTAGCGGTGCTGCCCGACATCAAAAATATATCAGAAATGATTACCAGACTCCTAAGACCGCATAAGATCATGATTGCACACAAACCTACAGCAACACTGCGCTAAATGTTATCAAAAACTAAAGACCCCATACCTACAGTAAACAAGACCAACGTGATATTCAGAATGCCACGCAGCGAATGCAATAAACATTACATTGGACAAACAGGAAGGAAACTGACGACCAGCATACACGAACACCAGCTGGCAGTAAAAAGACACAACCAATATTCACATGTCTCAATACACACAGACAGTGAGGGCCATCAATTCGACTGGGACAAAGTGTCCATACTGGGACAAGTGAACACCAGACATGAAAGGGAACTTCTGGAAGCCTGGTTCTCAACACGGGACTCCATTAATAAACACACAGAAATAAACCCCAAATATAGACCGCTGTTAAAACAACAGAACTGGAAGCGACAAGACCATCACATCAGAGGATCATATAAATCCGGAAGGAAGCAGAACACCAACGATTTGATTAGAGGTTGCACTGATGATATTGCCTAGAAGGATGACAAAATGTCTGCATACCACAGAACAACCGGCTCATAGAGTTAACAAACAAATGCATCCAAAACCGAAGCTACAAATTTTTACTAAGACCAGTGCCCAATTCTGGTCACCAATTATAGGAAGGATATTATTAAGCTGGAGAGCATTCAGAAGAGATCGACCAGGATGTTACCAGGTATGGAAGGTTTGAGTTGTAAAGAAAGGCTGGATAGGCTGCGACTTTTTACACTGGAGCATAGGAAATTGAGAGGCAACCTTATAGAAGTATAGATAGAATTAATGGTAGTTGTCTTTTCGCTAGGATGGGGGATTTTAAGACCAGGACATCATTTTTAAGATGAGAGGAGAAAGATTTTAAAAAGTCATGAGGGGCAAATTTTTCTTACACAAAGAGTTGTAGTATGATTGGGTACAATTACAAGATTTAAAAGACATTTGGATAAGTACATGAATAGTACAGGATAAGTACAGGAAAAGTTTGGAGTGATATGGGCCCGGGGCAGGCAGGTGGAGCTAGTTTAGTTTGGAATTATGTTGTGCATGGACTGGTTGAAATGAAGGGGGTGGGGGAGCAATGTTTCAATGCTGTATGATTCTATGACTATAACTCCATGTTGCAGTCCATGTGGTGTAGTTGCACCAACAGTTGTGTCACGATTTTAAACCAGTGACAGTGAGGTAATGGCAATATTATCATTCATGAGCTTTTATGGTAGTCTCAAATACTCATCCTTCTTAATCTCCTTTTTTATTCAGCATTCTCCCACTACAAATGTGGTTATTAACTGTAGTTTCCTCAGTGAGCTAGACAAGGATCCAGCTTCTCAGTTGCCACGTCATGACTTATGTATCTCTTCTTTCTCTGTCCTTCCAGATAATGACATCTTCAAGCTAATGCTTGAACATGGGGAAACAATGGCTTAGTTGTATTATTGCTAGACTGTTAATCCAGAGACTCAGATAATGTTCTGGGGACCCGGGTTCGAATCCTACCACGGCAGATGGTGGAATTTGAATTCAATAAACTATCTGGAATTAAGAATCTAATGAAAAACCAATTTGGTTCACTAATGCCCTTTAGGGAAGGAAACTGCCATCCTTGCCTGGTCTGGCCTATTGTGACTCCAGACCCACAGCAATGTGGTTGACTCTGAATTGCCCACTGGGCAATTAGGGATGGGCAATAAATGCTGCCTAGCCAGTGATGTCCTCATCCCGTTAATGAGTTTAAAAAAAACTTCCCCCTCATACAAATATATAACAGTAATGCAAGGACCGATGTGTTTGATTCTTGCTATTGTCATATATGCTATGATCATGATCGTTTGTGTTATATATGAATTGCATGGAAATATATTCCTGTACCAATCTTTGTTACCATGCTGCCCATCTCCTTCTAGGGAGTAGAGAACACAGGTTTGTGAGGTGGTCTTGAAGAAGTCTTGGCCACTTACTAATTAAATGCAAAACCTTATTGCAATATAAGCAAAAGAACTTGCATTTATATAATCTCCTTTCACGTCTGCATGACATACCAAAATAGTTTTGAAGGTTGAGAAATTCAGTGGTCAATAACATAAGCATGATCAACAATGACCAAATTTGTTTATTTATGCTGATTGAGTGAGAATTTTTGGTCAGGACAATGGGGAGATGTCCACTACTTTACTGCGAAGCAGCAGCCACAGGAGCCCCTTCATGTAAAGGGTTGGGCATGGGGAGGGAACATAATATTTTAATACAAAAGCAGAAACAGTAGGGAAACTCAACAGATGCTGCCAGACTGAGTGAGATTCTCCAGCAGTTTTTGTTTCAGATCTTTTAAGGGACTTGACAGGGTAGATGCTGAGATAGTAGGAACTGCAGATGCTGGAGAATCTGAGATAACAAGGTGCAGAGCTGGATGAGCAGAGCTGGATGAACACAGCAGGCCAAGCAGCATCAGAGGAGCAGGAAAGCTGACGTTTCGGGCCTAGACCCATCTTCAGAAATGGGGGAGGGGAAGGGGGTTCTGAAATAAATAGGGAGAGAGGGGGAGGCGGACAGAAGATGGATAGAGGAGAAGATAGGCGGAGAGGAGACAGACCGGTCAAAGAGGCGGGGATGGAGCCAGTAAAGGTGAGTGTAGGTGGGGAGGTTGGGAGGAGATAGGTCAGTCCAGGGAGGACGGACAGGTCAAAGGGTTTGGATGAGGTTAGTAGGTAGGAGATGGGGGTGGGGATTGAGGTGGAAGGAAGGACAGGTTCGGGAGGCAGGGACGAGGTGGGCTGGTTTTGCGATGCGGTAGGGGGAGGGGAGATTTTGAAGCTTATGAAGACAACATTGATACCATTGGGCTGCAGGGTTCCCAAGCGGAATATGAGGTGCTGTTCCTGCAAACTTCGGGTAGCATCGTTGTGGCACTGCAGGAGGCCCAGGATGGACATGTCGTCTGCAGAATAGGAGGGGGAGTTGAAACGGCTCGCGACTGGGAGGTGCTGTTGTTTAGTGCGAACCGAGCATAGGTGTTCTGCAAAGCGGTCCCCAAGCCTCCGCTTGGTTTCCCTGATGTCGAGGAGGCCACAACGGGAACAGCAGATGCAGTATACCACATTGGCAGATGTGCAGGTGAACATCTGCTTGATGTGGAAAGTCTTGTTGGGGCCTGGCATGGGGGTGAGGTGTAAGGGCAGGTGTAGCACTTCCTGCGGTTGCAGGGAAAAGTGCCGGGTGTGGTGGGGCTGGAGGAGAGTGTGGAGCGGACAAGGGAGTCACGGAGAGAGTGGTCCCTCCGGAAGGCAGATAAGGGTGGGGCGGATTGCAGATGGCAGAAGTGTCGGAGGATGATGCGTTGGATCCGGAGGTTGGTGGCGTGGTACGTGGGGACGAGGGGGATTCTGTTTTGGTTTTTGTTGCGGGGAGGGGGTGTGCGGGATGAGTCGCGTGAAATGCATGAGACACGGTCGAGGACGTTCTCGGCAAATGAGGAGGGGAAGTTGCGGTCCTTGAAAAACCAGGACATCTGAGATGGGACCGCAACATCCCCCCCTCAGTGGTCGAGAACGCCCTCGACCGTGTCTCCTGCATTTCCCGCAACTCATCCCGCACACCCCCTCCCCGCAACAAAAACCAAAACAGAATCCCCCTCGTCCTCACATACCACGCCACCAACCTCCGGATCCAACGCATCATCCTCCGACACTTCCGCCATCTGTAATCCGCCACACCACCAAAGACATTTTTCCCGTCCCACCCTTATCTGCCTTCCGGAGGGACCACTCTCTCCGTGACTCCCTTCTCTGATCCACACTCCCCTCCAGCCCCACCACACCCAGCACTTTTCCCTGCAACCGCAGGAAGTGCTACACCTGCCCTTACACCTCACCCCCATGCCAGGCCCCAACAAGACTTTCTACATCAAGCAGATGTTCACCTGCACATCTGCCAATGTGTTATACTGCATCCGCTGTACCCGTTGTGGCCTCCTCTACATCGGGGAAACCAAGCGGAGGCTTGAAGACCGCTTTGCAGAACACCTATGCTCAGTTCGCACTAAACAACAGCACCTCCCAGTTGCGAACCGTTACAACTCCCCCTCCCATTCCGCAGAAGACATGTCCATCCTGGGCCTCCTGCAGTGCCACAACGATGCTACCCGAAGGTTGCAGGAACAGCAACTCATATTCAGCTTGGGAACCTTGCAACCCAATGGTATCAATGTGGACTTCACAAGTTTCAAAATCTCCCCTCCCCCGACTGCATCCCAAAACCAAGCCAGCTCGTCCCTGCCTCCCTAATCTGTCCTTCCTCCCACCTATCCCATCCGCCCATCTCAAGCCCCACCCCCATCTGCTACCTACTAACCTCATCCCGCCCCCTTGACCTGTCCGTCCTCCCTGGACTGAGCTATCTCCTCCCTACCTACACTCACCTTTACTGGCTCCATCCCCACCTCTTTGACCGGCCTCCCCCTCACTCTCTATTTATTTCAGAACCCCCTTCCTGAAGATGGGTCTCGGCCTGAAACGTCAGCTTTCCTGCTCCTCTGATGCTGCTTGGCCTGCTGTGTTCATCCAGCTCTGCACCTTGTTATCCTAGATGCTGAGATGATGGTTTCCCACATAGGAGAGTCTAGGACCAATGGACATTGTTTCAGAATAAAGGGGTTCCATTCTAAGACTGAGGCTCGAAAGAATTTCTTCTTAAAGGCCTTGAGTCTTTGAAACACCCCAAGGCAGAGAGAGCTGTGGGAACAGAGTCCTTGTGTATACTTGAGGCTGAAATAAGTAGATTCTTGATCACTAAGAATCAAGGGTTACAGTGAAAACGCAGGAAAGCGGATGTGAGGAATACTGCATCAGCCATGATCCTATTGAAAAGTGGAGCAGGCTCAAGGGGCCAAACGTTCTACTGTTCCAACGTGTTAAATTCTTATCTCCAGCGTCTGTGGTTAGATGTGTTATTTTATTATCTTATAAGAAATGGTGCACAGCCCTCTCTGGTAAAGTGATGAGCTGACAGTGAATGAAACTAAGAAAGAGCTGGAGGAAAACTTCAAGCTGCATTCTTCAGACTCTTAGAGAAGGAACAAATTACCGCAGATTGTGGAATTTGTACTAAAAACAAATGCTGGGGATAACAGCGGTTCAGAAAGCATACATGGAGAGTGTGTGCGACAACGCTGTGATGCCCAACATTTGCTTTTTAAAGTCTTAAGAGGATGAACACGACTCCCCAACAGCAAAACCAACCAAATCACGTGACACTCCACGGCCTCGCCCATCCCGAATGGGCCCGGTGTGTGGTGACGTCACTTCCACCAGCAACAAACATCCGGCGTCATTGCGTCACGGGACTACGTCCACCCTCACGCAAGTGGCTTGAGAGAGAGAGAGGGAAAACAAAGTTAATTAGACGCAGGAGGGGTTCAAAGTAGAAGCGCCGTGGCGGATTTTTGCAAAGTGATTTATTATGTTCCTTCCATCTCAATGCACCGCTCAAGGAAAACTCTGAGCGCAGACCTTCGTGAGCCGAATTATTTTTTTGTCGGCCGATTGTAACACCATCTTTCGTTCGTTGCCCCCTCTCTTTTCTTCCTCTTGCTGGTGTTTTTTTTGCGTGAGGAGGAGAAGTGCGGGGGTGGGGGGGCGGTGTTGCTGCCGTGGATATTATTGGTTGGACCAAGTGAGGCTCCGACAGGTAGGTGGAATGGGGCTCCCCCCAGCGGCCCCGTCTGCTCGCTCAACCTAACTTGTGACAGCGGCCTGGTCCTGCCCCGTCAATGCCGATTGACAGCAGGCATCAGCCAATCAGCAGCCGCGCTGTGTAGCGGGTGGCCAATGGTCGACGCTAAAAGGCGGGTCATTGTTTCTGACAATTAGGTTCGTTTGCAGAGGTGGACAGGTTGGGGGCTGTTGGAGGGACAGAGGATGTAGTGGCGGCGAGCAGTGGGGTGAGGGTACACTCCAGACTTTTCAGTGCCGCACAATAGCAGTCCTGAGTAACATTTGTATTTGGGCATTTGCATTTCTTTTAAGAGCTCTCAAAATTCACCCCTCTCTACAACCATTCAGTCGCAAACTGTGTGCTCCTGGGGCTGAAGTATTAAGAATCGGAATGTTGATATTTGACTTCTGCCCTGCGAAATTCACGTGTCGCAGCAATGGTTAATGTCCGTTTCATGTGCAACAGCGGGCCACAGTGATGGGCAAATGCACATTACTACAATCAGAGAAAAGAACGAAAAAAAATAAACTTTGCATTCCTCTTCTCCTCTGCCCATATCACTTTTCTAATAATATGTTTGTTTAGATTTTTTCTCGTTTAGAGGCAGGTAAAATTCAAAAACGTGAACTGTGTTCTCTTTGCATGGTCGATCATGTGGATGATCCAAAATGGCATAGTGTACATAGTTGTACTGTTGTGTATTGTGATCTTAGTGAGGGTGTTGTCAGACATGAACATTGTGGAAAGCAGAATGCTCAAGATATTAATCAACATGTGATGTCATTTTTGAAGCCAGCAATGGCACTTTAAACCTCAAAGCTAGAATCAGTTTGTGGGACAGACACCTTAGCAGTGCTACTTAAAGTATTATAACCTATTTATAGGGTGCTGGTTGACTTATTTTGGCTGTTGATATGATTGTGCAAGTTTTTGGTGGTTTCTCTTATTGTAAAAGTCTAGAGGGACTGGTTGGGTAAGGTGGTACTTTTTTGTGTAGAGACCTCTTCTGCCCAAATATCATGCTCCCAATATGAATGCAACAATTGGCCTATCTCTTGGAATACAGCAAATCAGGGAAAGTATTGAGATTGAAGACAGATGTGTGAGAATGAGGCCGATATTGTTAAGGAAATGATAAGTCACTCTTTAAGGATGGCCTTGCTGCGGCTGCAGAGCAGGGCAAGGACCACCGTTGTTTGAGAAGGTGGCCATGGGGTGAGTTTTTATGTGTCTGGATCCTTCATTAAGCTAAAGTTAGTCAGCCAGGTTCTCTGTTACTATAGATCATACTGTACAAGTTACCCAATGCATAAGATGATCCCGTTCTTCCTGCTCCCAAAATCCTATTTTCATGCACAAATTCAATGCCACCCTTCTGTCATTTTCAATCATGAAATGCTAAGTTCACATAACTGGTGTTAGCCTCTCTCTGGCTAGACCAGTATTTGTTGCCCACTCGTAATTGCGAAATGTCAGAAAGAGTGAACATAGAGAGAGGAGATACTTGTGGGTTTAGCGGCCGTAAAAAGTGAATAAATCTGCAGCCCTGAATAGAATGTAACCCAAGCTATTGAGGGAACAAAGGGAGGAGATATCAGAGCTCCAAAATTGATTGTTTCTGGCCACAGAAACTGGAGTTTGCCAGTATTGTCCTGTTATTAAAAAAGAGAGAAGGTGACAGACTGACTGGCCTGTAATTTTCTGGCCTAACTTCGGTGGTTCGCAAGTTATTAGAATTCTGAGGGGCAGAATATACCTAGGAGAGATTTAGATTAATCAGGGATAGTCAGCTTGGATTTGTTATAGAAACTCATATTTGACAAATTTGATTGTTTTAATGACAATGTAATCAGGAGTGTTGATGAGGTTACTGAATTTGATGTAGTCTACGTGGGCTTTAGTGAGGCTTTTGATGAGGTGCTTCGCGGCAGACTGGTCAAAAAAGTAAGAGTCCATGGCAGTCAAGGCAAAGTGGCACATTGGATCCACAATTGACTGAGAGGCAGGAAGGAGAGCGTGATGGTAGAGGGATGTTTCTGTGACTGATAATCTGTTTCCAATGGGTTCCATAGCTTCGACACCAAGATCCTTGCTGTACATGAATGAGAGATAATAGGAACTGCAGATGCTGGAGAATCCGAGATAACAAGGTGTGGAGCTGGATGAACACAGCAGGTTGGTTTTAATTGTTGGGCTATCATGAATATCTTGAAAATTGGTAGGGTGGTAAATAGAACATAGAACATTAGAATAGTGCAGCACAGTACAGGCCCTTCGGCCCACGATGTTGTGCCGATCTATTATCCTACTAAGATCAATGTTTGACTGTAACTATTACTATTGTTTGAAAAGGTTATAAATACTTAATTGTTTACACATTGTGATTGTAAAAGAAGAACCAAGCAGGTATTCTTCCTTTCGGCCAAGTGAGAGACTAGTCATATTTAGACTTAAACTGTTTCAAGCAATAGAATACACTCTAACTTCTGCAATACACACAAACATAGGATACAAAGGGGAGGATGAAACAAAATCGACATCCCTAGAACAGAAACAAAGTCACAGTTCATAGCTTGGAGCCTGTATCAGCTGCAGCCAGAAGCCATTGGTCTTGTTTTCAGTGCCAAGGTGCTCTTTCACCGAAGCTGGGTTTTCTGTCTGTGTGGGGTTGCTGCTGTGGAATTGAATTCTGCCTTTCCGTTGACAGCAGAAATGGAGACAAATGAACAGACAGGATCCAAGCCTGCTCATAACAGGATAAAGTGAGACAGATGGCAAGAGAATAGTGAGGAAGATATCTGTAAACTGCAGGATGATATCAGTGGTTTGACCAGGTGGCAGAACGGTGGAAAATGGCACTCAAAACAGAAAAGTGAGAGATAAATACATTTGTGCAGGGCTAACAAAGCAATGGATTACACTGTGAATGTTAGGACCCAGGAATGAACTGAAGATCAAAGGGACTCTGGTCTATGAATGCACAGATCCTTGAAAGTAGCAAGGCAAGTTGATAAACTAGTTAAGAAAGCAAATGGGATACTTGTCTTCATTAGCCAAGAGGTAGAATGCGAGAGCCTGGAAATTATGCCACAACTGTAGTATTGTGGCAGTTCTGTTCACCACATTTTAGCAAAGATGTGAATGCGCTGTAGAGGGTGAAGAGGGGATTGACCAATATGTCCCCTGCTTTGGGAGTCTAACCTATGAGGATGGGTTGGATTGGCTGGAGTGATTTTCACGGAGTAGCAAAGGTTGAGAGTGAACCTGATAGAGATCTATAAGTTAGGGCATAGTTGCAGTGGATAGGAAAGCACGTCTTTCATTAGTAACCATAGAGCATAGTTTTAGGGTAAGAGGTAGATGGCTAAGAAGGGAGATGAGAGTTTTTCACTAAGATGGTGATGGGAGTCTGGAATTCATTGTCTGAAAGAGTGGCTGAGTCAGAAACTCTTGTAACGTTGAGCAGTGTTAGGATATTCACTTGCATCAGCACAGCTTCCCAGGCCTAGCCAAAAACTGGAAAATGGGATTCATATTATCTGACCTTTGGAGGCCAATGTAATCACAGTGATTTGAAGTTCCTCTTCCTGTGCTCTAAATGTCTATAAACGTATGAGATTGAGTCCCTTGTTAATCAAGAATCTAAGAATATTGGGGTTCTTGGATGTGGGTTTGAGTTCGCCGTCAGATCGGCATGATCTTATTAAATTGCAAAGCAGACGAGAAGGGGCTGAATGACTCTTCTTGTGGTCAGATGCTACTGCCAGTGTCACTTTTGATGAATGCAGTGAATGCTTTGCATCGGAGTGTGAAGAAAGCAAATTTGATTGGTTGTAAGATACTTTCATTGTGGTTAAAAGTATCTTTGTACAATTAATTATTCACTAAACCATGCCACATTAATTTAATGTAGATTGTTGATGTTACATTTTCATTCGCATTTCAAAATCACAGCCCCACACCAATGGTTCACTTTTCATATACAGCAAACAAGCTAACCCTGTACTTTGGAGGGTTCAAGGGTCAATTTATTTACGCCAATGTCTGCAGTAGTTTGTATGTAACCTCCTGGGATAATCAAATATGTGACTTTCTGTTGCAGAAGCTCCTTTCTAATAATCACAAGCTCCCATTAGCATTATTTCTTCTGTCTCGCAACCATTCGGGATGCCAGTATTTTAGATTCCAGTAAATTAGATTGAATAATTGACAACAACCTGCTGTGGGGTGACAGAGGTTCTTTAATTTACTGTTTTCACATTCCTTTGCCTCCCACTTTAGCAAATCTCTCTGGTGTTATAACATAGAAAATCTTCACTTTGAAACATAATCTAACACCTTTGTTACATATAATATGGCAGTTATGTGTTTTGCCACTCAGTAAATGTTAGTAAAGATAATTAGAAAAAAAAAGAGAATTAATATTTATACAGTGCATTGCCATGATCCTAAATACACAGTATGAAAGAGTGGTGAATTCCAATTCAATCATCCTTTTCAATGGGGAGTCAAATAAATGTACTTGAAAGCAAAAAAGAAAATGCAGATATTTCAGGGGAGGACAAGGGAATGGGACTGACCGCAGAGTTCTTTCTAATAGCTGACAGTTACAATGGACTGACTGGACTTCTGTGCTGATTTCTTCCTTTATATATTTGACAATTCCTCGGAAAATAATTTGCTATAATGGTTCTCTTTATTCATATTTCTGCTACCTCAGTAGTATGTTTGGTGTGTATGGCTTGTAGGCTGAATCACAGCCTAATGTATGTATGAGACAATGCTGGAGTTTTGCTCCTGCAAGTTTTGTGATTCAGTTGTCCCTTTTCTGCCTCTGTCTCCTGTGAAGAATTCTGACAGATTTAACACATTTGCCGCACTAAAAGCCATAGTGATTTCCATAAAGTGCTGTGTTGTGCAATGGGAATAGATTCAGAGTTTAAATTGGCTTCAACACTGTACTCTCATCTTTAGGAGAGTGACTTAAATTCATTACTGGCTGATAGGATTAAAGATTTTGTTTGTTGCCTGTAATGATCTGTGAACTCAGGCAGTATCAAGCCAGTTTATAGTAAAACTGGACTTATTTGGTGAATTCATAGTGAATGACAACCTACATTGTGGTCACTAAGTAGAAGGTGCCACTCTGGCACATTAAGAATTATCCTACTGTGATCATATCAGAAGCAGAGTTCCACTGTTCAGTCGCACTTAACTTTGGTCATGTTATGCCAAAATAAAGCAATTGCATGTCATTTTTAGTCCCCTAGCACTAACATTCCTTATCCTTGTATGTTGAATTGAAGAGAATTGTCGTCTCGTGGGGTTTATTGACTGTTTTAAGTCATCAGTAAGGTGCAAAGAGAGAAAGCCGGCAATTTTGTTTTTGTACAAATGTGCACGGAATAAATTAACCATGGGGGATTTGGAGGTTGGATAAGCAAAGCTGACAGGTTAGGTGGAAGTTGCAAGTTGCAGTTTTGACAGTGAACGCATAAGGTGCACAGCAGATGGAGAAGATTACAGAGCTTTAATCTGATTGAGGTGTTCAAATGACATCACAAGATTCAACAAATTCTTTGCAATGAGACTGAATTACTGTATTGTTTATTATTTCTACATATTTGATCTTTTTATAATTTGATCTTTTAAAGCAATTCCCAGTAACAAATGGGATTTATACAGCACCCTGTATTAATGCAGTAAAATACCTCTGTGCTTCAAAGGAGGATTATCAGACAAAATCTGACATCAAGCCACTTAAAGAAATATTGCAGCAGTTGGCCTAAGACTTGGTCAAAGAGGTGAGTTTCAGGATTATCTGAAAGTGGAGAAGGATGGAGAGAGCAATAAGGTATACAGAAAGAAATTCAGCTGAGAATCCACAGGTAAAGACATGACTGCAAACGATGTTGTGATGACAATTGAGAATCTGTAAAAGATGACAATTGAATGAATTAGGAAGTCTTGGAGAGTTATGTGGATTGCGGTGTTTCAGAACTAGGGAGGGGGTTGAACATGAAAGGTTTTGAAAAAAAGAATTAGAATTTTAAAGCAGAGCATTGTCGAATAGGAGTTAATGTAGCTCAGCAAACCCAATGGCGAAGGAGAGTGGATGTGATTTGGGATAAGGCCAGCAGAGATTTGGATATGCTGAGACATGCAGAGGGTGCAAGGTCGGATGTTAGTTCAGATTATGTTGATATAATTGAGTCGAGAGACAACAAAGATATGGATTATGATCTTTTTGACACAATACAAGTACTTTCTAACATCGTCTCAATTTCTCTACTGTACCTTGTTGCAATATATGTACAGAGTACCAAAATGCAAACTAAGGTTAACTCAGCAATATCAGAATATTTCATTGCTATTTAGACTGACTGTCAAATAAGATTTGTTTTTCTTATTGCATCAGGCTTGATAAAACTATGTACAGAAAAATGCAGATGTCTAATTATGCCGCTAGAGAATTTGTTTGATGAAGTAATTGGAATGAATGCATGCAAATTCGAAAAAATGAATAAACTGACTGAATAACTGCCTTTTATTATAAATTTAGACTATCACCTGTTAAACTTGCGTTGATTGTGTCGCAGTTTTTTGTAATTGAGTAAACATTCACTCCTTGAAATGCATTGAGGTCACCAATGATTTGAAGTGCAAGTTTATGATTGAATCTTGCTGATCATCTTTTTGCTCCTGTTAAATCACTGTAGTGTTCTATTCAGATCTCAAATGACAGCTTGCATAACCATGTCTATGGTGCACCGCCCCACTTTAGTGTTCTAAACATTTCACATCATCCTCTTCCTCTGTCCTTCATTGGAATGTGACTACTTTGCAATAGCACCCCTTTAGCCAATCCAGCTGTAGCCAGAGAATCTCCTTTGGCTCCTCTTCCTGTTCATGCACTATTCCCTCCGGAAGCCCCACCAGGATTGATCCTTGCCCTCTACCTTTTTCTCATTTACATGTTTCCTTTCGGTGACATAATCCAAAAACATGAGACTGAATCTTAATTCCCAAAAAAGAAACAGTATGCTGGGTTCAGATGAAATGTTATTTAAAAAAAAACAGATACCCCAAGCTGCTGGCTTTTGGATTTTTCAGAAGTGGGACAGAAAAGGTCATCCATCTTACACACAGGAGATAACTCACTCAAATAAATATTCTAGCGAGGCTGGTAGCCCTGATTTTTATTCGCTTTCTGGGTCTAAATGACTGGTCGGGAAAAGGTGCCGTGGGGCTGTGGGGGTTGTTGGGAGTGAAGGAAGAGTAGACCAGGGTGTCCCTGAGGGAATGGTCCCTGCGGAAGGGGGACAAGGGAGGGGAGGGGAGGGCAGGGCAATCTTGCTGGAGGTGGCGGAAATGGTGTCTGATGATCTTCTGGATGTAGATGCTGGTGGGATAGTAGGTAAGGACAAGGGGGAACCCCATCACTGTTGCGGGAGGGAAAAGAGGGGGTGAGGGCGGAAGTGCGGGAGATGGGTCAGACCCATTGAGGGCCCTGTTAACAATGGTGCTGGGAAATCCTCGGTTGAGCAAGAAAGTGAGACATTTCGGAGGTTCCCTTGTCGAAGTTGGCCTCATATGAACATATGTGACAGAGATGGAGGAACTGAGAGAATGGAATGGAGTCTTTACAGGAAGCAGGATGTGAGGATGTATAGGCCAGGTAGCTGTGGGAGTCGATGGGTTTGTAGTGGATATTAGTGGGCCATCTGAGCCCAGAAATGGAAACCAATGTCAAGGATAGGAAGGGAGGAGTCAGAAATGGATCAGGTGAAAGTGAGGGGAGGGTGGAAATTGGAAGTGGAATCAATTAACTTTTCCAATTCTGGACGAGAGAGGAAATCAGCACCAATGATATCATCAGCATATCGGAGAGAGAGTTATGGATGGGGTCCAGAATAGGACTTGAACCCCACAAAGAGACAGGCATAACTGGGGCCCGTGAGGGTGCCCATGGCCACCCCTCTGACCTGAAGGAAATGAGTGGAGGTAAAAGATGAGTTGTTAGGGTAACGATGAGCTCGGCCAAACGGAAGAGTGTGGTGGTGGGAGGCACCGGTTCAGGCCTTTGCTCCGGGAAGAAGTGGAGAGCTCTAAGACCCTCCTGGTGGGAGATGGACATTTAAAGGGACTGTGCATCCATGGTAAAGAGGAAGCGGCTGGAGCCTGCAAACTGGGAATTTTGAAACTGGTGTAAAGCGTCAGAGGAATCATGGATTTATGTGAGCAGGGATTGGACCGGGGTAGAAGACTGAATCAAGGTAGAAAGAGATGAGTTCTGTGGGGCAGGAGGGGCTGAAACTATAGGTCTGCCTGGACTGTCCTGTTTATGGATTTTTGGAAGGAGGTAGAAGTGAGCTTTGCAGGGCTGGGGGACTAAGAGCTTGGGGTGGGGGGCGGGGGGGTGTGGGACGATCACCAAATAAAATGAGGTCAGTTACCATAGTTGATACAATGGCCCGATGTGCCACGGTTGGGTCATGCTCCAAGGGAAGATAGGAGGTATCTGCGAGCTGGCACTGAGCCTCTGTAATGTAGAGGTCAGTGCGCCAGACTACAACAGCACCACCCTTATCAGCAGGCTTAATAACAAAGCCAGGGTTAGAGGGCGGCACAGTGGCTCAGTGGTTAGCACTGCTACCTCACAGCGTCAGAGACCTGGAATCGATTCCAGCCTCCAGCAACTGGCTGTGTGGAGTTTGCACACTCTCCTCGTGTCTGTGTGGTTTCCTCCAGGTGCTCCAGTTTCCTCCCACAGTTCAGAGATGTGCAGGTTGGGTGGGTTGGTCATGCTAAATTGCCTGTAGTGGACAGGGATGTGTAGATGAGGTGGATTATAGGGATATGAACCTGGGTGGGATGCTCTGAGGGTGGGTGTGGAGGGTTGGAAGGTTCCAGAGGGCCATGGGTATCTCTGAGTTGTTGCATTTTGTGGGCCTTGATGCCTGAAAGGAAAAGAATAAGTTTCTTGTTAGCATGATGAATGAGCCGGAGGATGAGGTGGGACTGTGGAGTGGTGCAGCGTGTTCCAGTACTGTTGGAGGGAAAGGTCGAGAGTGTGCAAGTGACTCGGCACGGCACAGGCTGTGGATCTCAGGATGCAGCGACAGCAGCTGTCTGTGGAACGTTGAACATCACAGAGATACTTATGATCCTAAGAGGATTCAAAACATGAGGGATGAAACTTCAATTGGAATCCACATGGGGTGAGTCTGACCCAGAGGCAGTCACTGAGGAATCAGGGGCTGTGGAAACGACTTTTAGAAAATACTTGGTCAGACACCAGGAGTGACAGTGAAATTAATATCAATGGACAAGAAGAAAGATTGAAATGTAAATCCCATTGATTGAGTTTAGACTGGGTGACCACTTCGCAGAACATCTATGTTCTGCTTGCAAAAAAGGACTTTGCGCTTCCAGTTGCCTGCCACTTCAACACTCCACCCTGTGTTCCCTGGCCAACATCTCTGTCTCAGGCTTGCTGCAGTGTCCCACCAAAGCTGGTAGTACCACACGTTATTTTCCACTTGGGGACCCTGCAGCTCTACAGACTCCATATTGAGTTCAATAATTTTAGGGCCTAAACTCTCCCATGTCCTAGTGCCTTACCCCACACATCAGACCTTGTTTTCACATAGTCTACCATTACATACTACCTATTGTTAGTCACTAACTGTCTCCATTAACAGCTATTCACCCTCCTGACCAGATTGTTATCAACTCCTTTGTCTATCCAACTGCTCTTCTCTTTCTTCGGGTTCTATCCCCACCTATCATTTACTCCCTACCCCGTCCCTCTCCCCTTCTGCCTATGAACCAACATTTCCTAGCTACCATCAGTTCTGAGGAAGGGTCACCAGACCTGAAACGTTAACTCTGATTTTTTTTTTTCTCTTCACAGGTACTGCCAGACCTGCTGAGTTTTTCCAGCAACTTCTGTTTTTGAGCCATTAAGTTGTTGTAGTGCATCTTGTGGATGGTACACATTGGTGCAATTATGTATCAATGAAGCGACTGTATTTTTGGTGGTGGGTGGGATGCTAGTTAAGTGGTCTGTTTCTTCGTGAGCTACTTGAGCGTTCGAGCTGCAGTCAACCAGGCAAGTCGAAAGCATTCCATCTCACTCCTGATTTATGCATTGTAGATGGTGGACAGGGGTTGCTCAATGGAGGGTTTTTAAGGAGTGTCTTAAAGGAGAAAAGTGAGGTAGAGATACATAAGGAAGAAATGCCAGAGCTTGGGGCCTAGGCGACTTCAATCTGTCTGAGTTAGCCAGGAGGTGATACTAGGTTTTTTTTATACAGAGCATTCAAATCATGTTCGGGTAATGCATGTTTGTACATTGTAAGTGTTTACACGCATTTCCTGGGTTCATCGTTAGACTGTTAGTTCCAGATTTTTGTTTTGTTTATTAAATTCAAATTCCATGGTGGCGTTTGAACCTAGGACCCCAGAACATTAACAAAAACAGAAGTCACTGGAAAAACTCAGCGCGTCCGGCAACATCTGTCGAGAGAAATCAGAGATGATGCTTCATGGCCAGTGACCTGCAGAACTGTGGAATATTACCTGATCTCTGGATTAATAGCCCAGTGATAATAGCACTAGGGCACATCAGATGTGGATCTGGAATGTGGAATGTCAACGAAGGACCATCTTGTGAATTGATTCAATGAATTATGTGCTTATCTTACTTAGTTTGTACAAAGTGGAATCTAAATTCTGATTCAGCTTTTATTTGCTTCTGTAAACAGAAGAAAGTAAGGAAGGATTAAGGTGGTTTTGGTGCCTTCTAGTTGTAAATTTTCTAAAGTGCTTCCTTGTACAGGTGAGCTCGTTCCATCTGCATCCCATGATGAGACTTGCCAGAGCATGTTGTCTTTACTTGATAAAGCTCTTTAAAATGTAGCCGTTTTTATATTTGGAGATAACTTAGTGTACCAACATAGTGATGAACTAACCTTAAAACAAAAAGCTAAAATGTGTTTGGAAGAAGACAAGCAGATTATTATCCATAGTTTATTTTCCCCTTTGCTGCCATCCTGTTCCTTTTTTATACTCATGTTAGATGCGATCAAAAAATACAAACCAGGTGGATTAACTTGTAATGGTTCTGTATACACTTTCCAATGTGATTATGTAGCATAAACTCAGAACTGCTGAGGTTCTGGATATTGCCATCTGCATTCTATTAACACAAGACTCTTGCTCAGTTTCAGTACAATAAATCATACAGGGGGTCAGAAAACAACATCACAGTAGAATCAGGTCAAATTTAATCTCCCAAAGCTCTAGTTTCTTTTTTGTTTAATATATTCCGTGCACAGTTTTCTCCCTTTCCTCCCCCCTCCCAAAAAAAATTCTAAAATGCATTGGTCACATCTGCCAAATTGAGCATTCTTTGACTGTGTAAGCCCATATTTTCCCATGTCTGTTAGGTGCAAAGTACTCGTTTCAACAGTAATTAAGAACAGCAAAAGGGAATGTGGTCTTTGTGTTGCTGTTGTGGAAAATGTTGTAAAATGCAAGTTCTAGTGTTAAATACCACTAAACATGAAATCACTTTATGGTATTATGGACTTCTACATCAGTTTCTTAGGTATCACAATTTGTATGGACTTTCGTAGAAAGGTAGTAAGTCCACATAATTAAGTGTTGAATACTGCAATTCTTCTATTATGAACTTCTCCCATAATGATTGTTATAAGAAATCAATTTTTTTGGGCTTTGACAATTACTGACGCTCCTACATTAACACTAAAGCAGTAGGTGTGAGACCAGCTGGTGGGCAGTTTAGGCACTGCTTTAGATTTGCACTTGGTATAGTGTGACTTCAGCCCCGAAGCAAAGGCAAATTGTAAAAAACGCAGTTCTCAAAGTATATACTTATTTTTCAATAGTTTTAGTATTGGGACAGATTGAACAGTGCCACCCACGCTGTCCTAACTTTAAATTTCCCCATGCTGAGAGGAAAAATCCACGCATGCACATATAGGACACAGTTATTGAATAGTTTCCTGTCTAGTTGGAAGGTAACATTGACAATCTGCCGTAGTGCTATAGTGTAATTTACAGCCTAACTTGATATTACAGGACTATTAACGTGTATGCCCGAATCCATTAGATTCTCTTTCATTTTTGGTTTTATTTCATTGTTTCAAAATATCATAATTGATAATGTACATAAAGGCCCCTTTAACCTATCCCAACTTACTTATCCAGTTTCCTACATACCATTATGTCATCTAAAAATTAAATGATTCAGTAATTTGCTCCAGCTAGTATATTCACTAGTTCATTTCAATTGTAAGACATTCTTTGTGTGATGAGAGTAGATGTCTGACTTTGGTTCTAAATTTATTTAATCCTATTATTTTTCTTCATAAATTGAGAAGGTTTATGTGGAGAATGAACACTGAACACTGGTGTGGACCAGTGATGCCAAATAGCCTTTCCCTGTGCTGTAAATTCTATGTAATTCTATAATCCACATCAGCTGAAATGTAGTTAGTCCTATGGAATGGAGTAACTCAAAATTACAATCACCAAGAAAGTGGCACGAAGCAAATTTTGAAGCTACAGGCTGACAAGTTGCTGGGTTCTGATGAACTTCATCTTGGGGTCATAAAAGAAATGGCTCATTATAAAGGATGTATTGGTTTTAATTTTTGAAGACTGCCTACATTTTGAGAAGGTTCCACTAGTCTGAAGAATAGTAAGTGCAAGTCAAAAGGAAGGGTGCTGAAAGCAGGAAACTACAGGCCAGTTTGCTTAACATCTGTCATAGGGAAGATATTAAAAACCGTTCTAGCAGAGCACTTAGAAAAGTTCATGGTAATCAGGCAGAGTTCCCAATGTTTTGTTAAAGGGAAACCATTTAACCAATTTATTGGAGTCCTTTGAGAAAGTATGCTGTGAATAAAGGCAGACCTCTGGATGTACTGTACGTAGCATCTTATCAAATGCTTCTGGAAATCTATCTTGAAGATTATTGCAGAAAATAATCTCAAAGGGCTTATATATTACATGGAGAGGAGATTGCTGGCTGACAGGAAACAGTGGGCATCAAAGGGTCATTTTCTGATTGGCAATATATAACGAGTCGTGTGCCCCAGGGCTCAGTGCCGGGGCCTCAGCTTTTTAAAACTCATGTAAGTTGGATGAAAGCACAGTTGCTAACTTTGCTGATGACACAAAATAGGAAAGTAAGTTGTGAAGAGATCACAAGGCTAATGAGGTTAATAAGTTTGATAGGTTAAATGAGTGGGCAAAGATCAGTCCACATCTGGAAAATGTGATATTTTGGTGGGAAAAATTTTTTTTAAAAAAAGACATATTATCTCAATTGGGGTTTAAGATTGCAAAGCTGTGAGCTGCAGAGGGACCTGGATGTCCTAATGCATGAATCATAAAGGGTTGGTATGCAGATACAACATGTAATTCGGAAAGCTAATAGAATTGTATTGCTTATCGTAGGAGGAGTTAAATAAAAAATGAAGGTGACTATGCTTTAACTATGCAGGACATTGGTAAGACTGCATTCAGAATACAGTGCCCAGTATTGGTTTCCTAATTTACAGAAGGAAGTAACTGCATTGGAAATAGTTCAGAGAAGGTTTGCTAGACTAATGGATGCAGTGAACCTGATGAAGAAAATGTCAGATGGGATTAGTATTGTACTTGCTGGACTTAAATAGAAACGACTTGAACGATAAGATGTTTCAGGATCTTTAACAGAGTGCATGTGGAAAGGATATTTCCTCTTGTGGGAGAACTAGGACTCACTGTTTCAAAATGATTGCCCATTTAATTCAAGTGAGGAGAATTTTTTTCTCTCAAAGTCATGAATCTTTGAAACCCACTTCCTCAAAAACCAATGGAACAAGTGTTTTTTTAATATTTCTAACCAGCAGTGATGAGGAAGGGGGTGAAAGATTATCAAAGATGATCTCATTGAATGGTGGAGCAGATTCAAGAGACCAAGTGCCTACTCCTGATTCTAATTCATTTGTTTGTATGCATATATTAAAATAATACTATTTTCTGAGAGTTTGTGGAAGGGTGCTTAGTGGTATACATGATAGCAACACTTGAGATGTGAATGGCAAGAAGTGTTGCACTGGCTTTGAGACCTGTGATAAAATCCAGGCAGGATTTTGGACCTGTTATTTGAACTTTTGGGACAGCGCAACCAAATAACCTAAATTTTCCAGGATTGTCCCACATTTGAGGTCTGTGTTCTGGGTTGAGTCTTGCCAGTGGAATTCTTTTCCCACTGTCACCCCCAACACTGAGTGCTCCTGTAGCACCCGCTACTTGCTGTGATAGGTGCAACTATTTCCAACACCACTCCCCAGAAGAAAATTCTCAGTGTTCTAATTATAACAGGGACCCCCCCCCACAAAAAACCATGGTCAGATGTCCCTTTAAATTTATTACTGGAGAATTAGCCTCCCTGTCCTTGGGATAGAAACTTGTCTGGACCAAATTTTGGCGGAGGCTCTGAAACTCTAATCGATAGGCATTAGTTAATCTGAAAACTAGGACAAATTGCTATCTCCTCTGACCGTTTTACTTCTCTAGTTCATTAAAACCTACTTTGGGATCGGTGACCAAAAGTGTAGTCAGCCATCCTTTTTTCCCAGCGTTCTCCTCTATTTATGGAGTGTAGCATGACATTTTTTATTCTACGTTTAAAGGTTCTGTGTTAATGTAAATTACTGTTGAAATTTGGGGTGAGTGAGTTATGAAATAAGGCACTTAAATATTCATGGATAGATATATTGTGTGACAGCAGCCTTTTGGGCATATTTCACGTGAACTAATACAAATTGCTGAACTTCCTTGGCCATTAGTCTCGGTATAGGTGGTCTTGCACATTAGCTTCAGTATAAAGTAAACCTGGGTGGTACCATTTTATTCCACAGGTATATTTGTGTCCTCCTGTCTTTTTGTTTTTGCGGAGTTGAATTACAGGAGCATTTCTAATGCTAATGAAATTAAATCCTACCTGCCTCCGAAATCCTTCCTGCTCCAGTCTTTGCCTTAAGTAATGATTCCTTTTGCAGGACTTTTGATGCCAGGATTTCAGCTTCCGTTTCAGTGAAGCCTTGAGGCTGTGAGATTGTTGCAGCCTATTAGTCCTATTTGTACTTTGAACTTGGTATTCAGCAAGGCCTGACATTCTCTAATTGGCTTCCCAGGCAGAAGTTCGCAATGATGATGAAGTGTTATGTGGAAATTCTTAGCAGATGGGGAGAGGTACACAAATTTTTGAACCAACCTTAGCTATGAGTTTGCAAGCTTAATTGAAGCGAGCTACTTATGATTTCATGAGTTAACTTTTGGATTTTTACTGATTTGTAATGGGTAAACTATTGCAATTTTTAGTTTTCCAACAATTTCTATTTAAAGCTTCTAATCACTGCTTCGGTACCTATTTCTGTGCAATGTCAGCTATTAAATGAACTTGTATGCCATAAAATTAAGCTTCCAAGTGGCTGTTTCGCACTGTCCATGTAAGTAAGCTCTGATTACCGTGGAGGGAGCATTAGCAGCTTTGTCCCCAGATCATTATGTGATGCTAATTGCTCTTGGTAATAATTGCAGACAAATCTCACCATTTGATATATTTTCAAAATGACTTAACTTCCCTGCCCCCACAAGCAACCCCTACAACAAAATAGAAAGTACTAGCACACAAATGATCAGAGAATTAGATAGGGTGGACAGTGAGAGTCTTTTTCCTAGGATGATGACGTCGGCTAGTACGAGGGGGCATAGCTGCAAATTGAGGGGTGATAGATTTAAGACAGATGTCAGAGGCAGGTTCTTTACTCAGAGAGTGGTAAGGGCGTGGAATGCCCTGCCTGCCAATGTAGTTAACTCCGCCACATTAGGGGCATTTAAACAGTCCTTGGATAAGCATATGGATGATGATGGGATAGTGTAGGGGGATGGGCTTAGATTAGTTCACAGGTCGGCGCAATATCGAGGGCCGAAGGGCCTGTTCTGCGCTGTATTGTTCTATGTTCTATGTTCTACAACTCTTCTGTAATTGTTTGGAAAGAGGTTTTTCTCTTTAAAATTCACCTAATTATGCAAGTTTCCTCGAGGATACCATGGTACTGTGATCTTGTTTTGTAAGGGGCAGGCTTGCTTTTGTGTTTTAAGAAACAACAAGTTTCTGATGTCACTGTTAATTTAGGAAAAGATCTCATCAAATCAGCGTTCACATTGGCTTTAAAATCAGAACTCACCTTGTGATTAAAATGGCTTAGTCTCTTGTAAATTCAGAGGCTTAACACACATTGTCTAAGGCAACGGTTCATTGCAGTAATAAGTAGTGTGCTGTTGAAAATGCCATCTTTCAGTTATATCAAGCCTACTGCTGCCCCCTACTCATCCCCGCCCCCCCCCTCCCAAAACAAACATGGATATAACATATCCCAAGCCAGTACTTTGTACAGCTAGGGAGTACTTACTTTTTTTGGTCAATATTCATCCCCAAGCAATATTTTCTAGTTATTAGAAATGATGTTCCTCCCATCTTTCTGCCTATATGTCTTTCAACCCACCTGTCTTACTCCCCTACAGTAGTCAAGTTGTTCATATCCAAATTTTTGGACTTGCATCATTCTTAACCTTTCTAGATTTTCACTATTAGCTTTGGTCCATTGCCTTGGATTCTCTCTTTTGAAAAATAAAGAGAACTGTTACAAAAACAGAAGTTACTGGAAAAGTTCAGCAGGTCTGGATGCATCTGTGGGGGTAAAAAGTATTAGAGTTAACGTTTCAGGTCTGGTGACCCTTCAGAACTGTTAAGTCTTTTATTCAACTTGACCTGGACAAGAGTATTGACTCGAGCAGATTATCAGTGCTGAGTTTATGATCATTGCCTAGAGACGTTAAAGCACAGATAAAACAAATCCAACATCAAAAAATTCATGGATGAAGGCTTTCAATGTAATTGGCTACACTGTAAAATGGCAACAGCGTTTCCAGATCTCTGAAGCACAAACTTACTTTTCTGATGTCAGATGAGAAGTTTGAGAAACAATTGTATATTTGATAACATGAACTAAAGGTACGTATTAGATTTTCCAGATGTTTAGTTTGCATTAATTAAAAATTACAATGGGTCTAGGTGTTAAAGCTGAAAATATGTGGATCTGTGGAATATTATGTAATGTTATACCTGTGACCAATCTGATCTGTTAGGCAGTATTAATGGTTCAATATTGTAACTTGCCATAAAGACTAAAAGTCCTCTGCTCTTTTATGTATAGTCCCACTGCTATTTTTGTATCCTGAAATATGTTTCCTGCAGCGTTTCATTGACGCACATTAATGAGCTCCTTAAACACAGCACAATGTGAAGTTCAGCATGTGAGTTTGAACACACAATGCGATCGCGGTATTGTTCAGCCCACGATTTATTTGCATGCATGTGTATAACGCAATACATTGTTCAAGAGGCATCGGCTGAGCTAGCACAACAGTTCCACAGAGGAACAGCAAAACAATCAACAACAATTTTAATTAATCTGAAGGGTTTAAAACCAACATAAGGTCAGAATATTTTGAAGAAATGAGGCACAGGAACTTTTCATTGTTGGAGGACTTGTGCCCTTTCCAGATGTGCTGTATAATACAATGTTCTTGCCTTGTGGAACAAAATTGCCTGCTTAGCAGCTGGAGTTGGTCGTATTTTTGATTCATGAAGAGGCACTAATGAATTGACCAACTTGTGCTGCATTTTTACTGCGTTGTAACTCAGGACAATTTTCCTGATGCTATTTGGGGTATTATCTCACCACAAAAAAAAAATGAGGACGCATTTGTCAGCAAGTGAATTTTGATGTCTGGAAAATTGATCCATTGCAGCAGAACTGATGCCTGGGATGTTTTATTTCCTAGGCCTCAATCGATTCCCACTGTCTAACTCCCACCTTTTTTGAAGATGGGTAATCAGTTCAATTTGAGCCCAACTAGATCTGTTACATGTTGGATGTGCATATTGTATGGTGTAGAAGTGCTTGCAGCTCTGGACAGGTGAAGATCATATTTCTTGTTTGTCATTGTGAATCTGATTTATTCAACCTGTTCCAAGACCCTAGAGAAGTTTCAGATGGATTCCCTGCATCATCTAGGAGAACAGATGTACTAACATGCACATCCTTGAAAGAGCTAATAGCACCAGCATCAAGACCATGATCATTTGAAACCAGCTCTGCTGAGCCAGCTGTGCACGTAGGATGCCTGGGTTCCAACAAAATGTTCTTTGCTCAATTCACAGAGTACTCAAATGACAAGACCAAGGAAGTGTTTCAAATACTTCTTGAAGACTTAGCTTTAAAAAAAAGCAACATAGACAACAACATCTGGGAGACCTTCTCTCAGAAAAAAATTGACTTGGAGGAAGTCCCTATGAAGGGACACAATTCTTCAAGAATACAGTCAGCCAGAGGACATACGGAAAAAGAATCTGAGAAAGTAGTACCGGTAATCTCGAGGCCAAAGCCCAGTTCCACCTCCCAAAAACGCCTGCCAGCTGTGCAGTCGGAGATGCAGCTCTAGGATCTGGCTTGTCAGCCATGCAAAGACCCACAAAACCCATCAGTGACAAGGCATTTCATGGGTGGACAGTCATATTGGTTAGCATAGACTGTATCATATAGGGCAATCCTGTGCAAAGTTCTGTGTTGTCTCATAAGCATTATTGAAACTCTTCAGTAAGACCTTCTCTATTTGAGGACAAATATTTGTGTTTACTAGAAAATATTCTTCTCGCAAAAGAAGCAATATCTTACTCAGAAAACCAGTCAATATAAAATCAGTATAAAATATTGTATAAAAGGCACATCTATGTTTTAAAATACAAGGCAGTACTGTCCGAAAACAAATGCAACCCTTTCTCCTTTTCTACTGACATCACTTCAAACTTTAAATTCCACAAGGTCGTTCCCATGTTTCTGATTGTTCTGTCAGTGTCCTGTTTTGTCCCACTGGGAGCCTTAAAAACTGTGCTGAAATGTCATTGGAACTTGCCCAAACCACCCTCATTGTTGACCATTACAGTTTGAGTAAAGCAGTATTTTCCTGTTAAGCCTGTGTGTTGTCTTAAGTATATATTTCAGTCACTTTTTAAAAATCCTCGTAGTGCTTAGTGGCAATACAACAGGATTTTCCCTCATGTTATCTCACTCTCATGTTGAATCCTTAATTGCCATTTTTAACAACATTCACAAATCAGTATGGTAATGTTCTTGGCGTTGGATCAAATGCATTAATATTATCCTGCATATTCTCCAACAAACTGTCTATCGGGTTGTTAGGTGCGACATCATTTACTTCAGAACAACACCAAACAAAAAATAATGGTTTGCCTACAGAATGAGTCTAGACTCTTCTCACAGAACATGTATAAGATCTGCAGAGAGAATAGGATGAATTTCTGGTGTTTATACTAAAATTATGGGCCGAATCTTACCAGAAATCGGATAAGTGTGGAGAGTTTCTCTCCCTGAGGCTTAATGAGAGTTTTTTCACTCATTTATTCCAACCACTCCTCACGTTTACCATTAACCACACCCAACTGGCTCCCCGATTATCCTCTCTTCCCACTCCCACCAAAAGTGGAGGTACTGTCCGCTGCCAGAGCAGTCCAGGATTCCTAACACTGTATTTAAAAGGCCATTGTGCACTTGGTTAGGCACTTTCAGTCAGTACCCCTGAGTTTGTTTGGCCCAGGTAAGGTAGGTAAGGGAATTTGGACCGGAACCTAGAAATCTTGATGGTGGTGCAGAGGAGGGATATCCTCATCCTCGAGGAATGACAGAGGAGTTTCATGACACCAGACTCTGCCAGCCTGGTTCACACCCATGAGGCACAGATTCTGCCCCTACGTGTCTTAACAGTTTTATTCTAATTGGGTCATGCCCTTCTCGCCCTCCAGCTTCTCCATTGTTGTTGACCCTATTACAGCCATGAAGTTTCTGGCCCTGTTGACAATTTTTAAGGAACTTGGGCAATGAGTATCAATGATTATTTGATCTGAGAGGGCATCAAAGCTGGTCCAGTCCTGTCCTCAAACTAGAAATAGATATTCTTGGAGAAATTCAGCAGTTCTGGCAATATCTATGGAGAGAGAAACAGAGTTAGAATCTTGAATCCAGTGACCACCTTCAGAACACCAGTTGGGGCAGTTGACAGGAGTCATGCAGGGCAACTGTGGACTGTCAGTGCTTGACCAAGTGCACAGTTTAAGACCCTTTTAAGGGTGACTCAAGCAATAAGAATTCTGGGAAGTCCTGGCAGTGTTCAGTACTTTCACCTGTGACGAACAGAAAATACAATGAATGAAGTGCTTTGGGGAATGGTGTTTAGGTAATGAAGTAAGTTTGAGAACACATGGCCTGAGAAGACCTGCTAGGCTAGCTGAGAGAAACCTTCATGAAATTTGTCAAAATGACAGATTTCTGGTAAGATTCAGCCCAGTATTTCTCTTGTGGTGAAGAGCTTAATGTGAAGCTATCAATACGAGATAGTCACCAAGAAACCTAATAGGGTGAAATTCTTGAGGGACTTCCTCGGCCAAAGAGTCATGAGAATATTGAAGTTAGAGTGGTTGAAGCAAACAGTATGGAAGTATTTAATGGCAAACTAGACAGTAGTAAATGGTTAGAGTATTGAGAAAAACTGAGAGAAAACTTGAGTGGAGCATGAGCACTGGCATAGGCTATGTTGATTGAATTGCCTGTTTCAGTGCTATGCATTCTCTGTAATCTGATGTACTGTATGTCCTTGAGTAAAAGTCAGTCTTCTATTTTTGGCCAAAATTTTCCATATACCTCCTATAAAGGTTGCCCCTAGTCCCTCACAGTTAACAGATCAACATTTGTGAGTCAAGTTATTATCCTGTGCGTAAATGTTATGATGAGGAAATGATTTTTTTTGTGCTATGATGTGTTTTGATGTACAATTCACATGAACGTTAGGCTACGGATTTCTTAAGTTCGTTATCAAACAAACACAGTTTATCACGCCACCATTTCCTACATAAGATAGGCCCATATGCTTTTACTTCACTATAATTATCCTATTCCTGATTGATTGGACTTGCAGCTGTTGACGATTTCTCACGGCTACAATGATCGGCAAGACTAAATGAGAATCAAATATCTGATAACCTTTTTATCAGAAATAGAAGCTTAGAATGTTGGTTTGGAAAAACTAAAACAACAGTAGATGCGAGTAAACAGAGGGAAATGGAAGAATTTGGCACGAAAGTTTAAGATGTATCGGATCAGAGGGAGATGACAACCTCCTTTTGTGTGAAATTGGGCTTCTGCTAATGATGCGTTATTTTGGACTGTGGCATGAATTTCAGCCCCTCAAAAATAGTATCCATCTAATAGTTGACCTGAAATTTAACCATAAAAAAAGTCTGAAAAATTCAACTTCACACGAGTATGTACGGTAATCATCATATAGCTAAAGGTCACTTGTAAAATAATTCGTATTTTAGAGATCTATTTAAAACTTAAGTGTAAGAAACAACCCCCACTTTTAAAAAAAAAAGTTATTCAGTGACTTGGTTGAGACTTCCAAAATGTAGGAGCTCCATCATAAGAAATGGGAATGAATTTTCCCATATTTTAACTTAGGTGTCAAATTCAGAAAGTTTCATGGAGAGTTTTCCTCTGATCCCCGGTGACTTTTCTTATGCAATTCTCCACTGCCCACCTCATTAATTATGTATCTCACCTCCATGGCATAGTTGTTGTGCGATCTTGTGGTCAGCAGAGGCAGAAAAGCTTCCTGGTCCTTCTGGCCATCACACTGTGGGCGCCATGTTTAAACCTTTCCTGCACATTTCAGACACTTTAACTTAGGAATAAAATCACAATACTGCGAATGCTGGAAATCTGAAACAAACACAAAACTGCAGAAACTCAGCAGGTCTGGCAGCATCTGATCTTCTGAATTGTGAAAAAGAGTCATATCAGACTCGCAACGTTAACTTTGTTTCTCTCTCCACAGTTATTGCCAGAGTTTTTCCAGAATTATCTATTAGTTACAAGCCAGAAACTACCCTTAATACATTGCTCTTCACTGCCAAATGTTGTAGCTGAGAGTGGCGGCTTGGCACCCCATTTTGGAGACCAGCCCTGGTGGAGAGGAAAGTCCTCTTTCCCCAGTACTAACAATAAAAACCACAGCACGAGACACTACAGTCCTGCTCTGAAGTAACCACCTAGTCACTAATATCCCTAGACCGGGAGAAAGTGAGCAATGCAACAAGACGTTCTTCTGTACCTTGCAGGGATATGTTGTTTTTTCATTCATTCATGGGATGTGGGCGTCACTAGCTAGATCAGCATTTATTGCTCAATTATTGAATTCAAATTCCACCATCTGCCATAGCGGTAGGATTCAAACCCAGGTCGCCAGAACATTAGCTGGGTCTCTGGATTAATAGTTTAGCGATAATATCACTAGACCATCACCTATCCCGCACTACAAATACTACCGTTTTCTCTCTGCTGTGTGACATTCACTCTCTGCAAGTGCATACTCCTCCCACCAAATATTGTGGTCTACCACATTCATTGCAGAAGAAAACAGTCCACAACAAGGCAAGAGGGTATCAGGGTTGCTGACATTCAACTCCTCATCCCATACTGATTGAAAATCCTTGAGGCTCATGGATGATGACTGCAACTACTTACGGAGGACTTGGTATGTCCTAGTAAGCCTCACTGCCCTGTGCTGCGCTGCTATCCCAGTACCACCAATGTAAGCTTATATATGCCTTCCCCCTTTAGTGCGCAACTCATTCCTGCTCTTGCCTTAAGAAGGCAACAGCATCCGCCAACTCAGATTACATTCACCTTAATGAGTGTTTTATGTAGATTAGACTCGAGCACAATCTGATGCATGTGTTACTGGTACCGTTCCTCAGCTGGTTGAGGAAGAAATGCCCCAGATAACTAACGGTCCAAGGACTGCTGGAGACCATGTGCTTGCTCAGCCCAGGCAGAAGATGACCCTGTGGTCTCTGTCTTTAATAACTTTGTGAAAATGCACAAACACACATGAGCAGGAGGTACTTTTGTTGGAGATGTTTAGTAAATTGATGAAATGTTGGAGGAGTCCACTAACATAGAACAGTACAGCACAGGACAGGCCCTTCAGCCCACGATGTTGTGCCAACCTGTTATCCTACTCTAAGATCAAACTGTCCTGCATATCCTACATTTTACTATCATCCATGTGCCTATCCAAGAGTTGCTTAAATGTCCCTAAGTATCTGACTCCACTACCACCACCAGCAGCGCATTCCACACACTCTCCACTCTCTCTGTAAAGAACCTACCTCTGACATCTCCCCTATACCTTCCTCCAATCACCTTTAAAATTATGACCCCTCGTAATATCTTTTGCGCCCTGGGAAAAAGTCTCTTGGTATCCACTCTATCGGTGCCTGTCATCACCTTGTACACCTCTATCGAGTCACCTCTCATCCTCCTTGGCTCCAATGAGAAAAGCCCCAACTCCCTCATCCTTTCATCATAAGACTTGCCCTCCAGTCCAGGCAGCACCCTTTCTAAAGCTTCCGCGTTCTTCCTATAATGAGGTGACCAGAACTGAACACTATTGCAAGTGTGGTCTAACCAGGGTTTCATAGAGCTGCAGCATAACTTCGTGGCTCTCAAACTCAATGCCCCTGTCAATGAAAGCCAACATACCATATGCCTTCTTAACAACCCTATCAACTTGGGTAGCAGCTTTGAGGGATCTATGGACATGGACCCCAATATCTCTCTGTTCCTCCACACTGCTAAGAATCCTGCCATTAACCCTGTATTCTGCATTCAAATTCAACCTTCCAAAATGAATCCCTTCACTCTTTTCCGGGTTGAATTCCATCTGCCACTTCTTTGCCCAGCGCTGCATCCTGTCAATTATCTGCATCCTAACATTATCTGTACCGGACTAGCAACAGCGTCCATGCATCTGTCTACCTCCATGGACAGGTTGGTGGCCAACACGGTAAGCCAGGACTAACGGAATGCTCAGTGGCTTCCAGAAATGCATCCAGACCTCCACTCCATTTTTTTTAGGCGTTAGAATATGCAGCCAAGATGTTGAGGTATTCCATATAGGACCCTCACCTTGCCCTCTTCATGACACTGTTTCAACAAGGAACAGTGGAATTGTCCCTGGTGCTCTGGTCAGTATTCATCCCTCAACAAACTTCCTTAAAAACAGATTACCTAGTCAAAATCACTGCTGTTTTTCAGAGCAGCTGCAACTCCTGCATAACTATAGAATTGCTTAAAACACGTTGAATTTGTTGCAAACTGTTTTACAGCATCCTGAAAGGCACTATACAAATGCATGTTATCTTTCATTTTCCTGTTCCGTGTGCCCAGTGCTGGAAAGACCTCCTCATTAAGTAGCAGAGATAATAGGAACTGCAGATGCTGGAGAATCCGAGATAACAAGGTGTGGAGCTGGATGAACGTAGCAGGCCAAGCAGCATCATAGGAGCAGGAAAGCTTGATACTCCTTAACCTGTTCTTCCTTTCACGTATCCCCTCCTCCCACCTCAAGCCGCACCCCCATCTCCTACCTACTAACCTCATCCTGCCCCCTTGACCTGTCCTATCTCCTCCCTACCTCCCCACCTACACTCACCTTTACTGGCTCCATCCCCGCCTCTTTGACTTGTCTGTCTCCTCTCCATCTATCCTCTCCTCTATCCATCTTCTATCCGCCTCCCCCTCTCTCCCTATTTATTTCAGAACCCTCTTCCCCTCCCCCATTTCTGATGAAGGGTCTAGGCCCGAAATGTCAAGCTTTCCTGCTCCTATGATGCTGCTTGGCCTGCTGTGTTCATCCAGCTCCACACATTGTTATCTCTTATCATGAAGTAGCGGTTGTGATATTGAGCATGAATATAAATTCCAGCATGACAGTTTATATAGCTGAGTTCACTAACTCTGCTAACACCAGGAAAATGGCATTAAAAGCTTACTGGCTTGACATGTAAACTCAACTCCATTCTTTCCAGGAATGGGGCTTGCCATTCCTTTGTGCTTTCGCCCCCAGATGACTCCAGCTTCACAATATGAGATTGACTGACTGACTTTTATGAAACTGAAACTAGTGAAGCATTCTGTTGAAAAAGAAAGAAAACGCCAGCAAACTGCTAACACTATCCCACACAACTAGTCATTGAAAAGAAGTGTAGCCTTTGCAGTGCCGTTTATGGTTCCCAAGAACCAATTTAGAAGAAGAATGATCACTTGGGCAAGATATCAGGAAACTGTCCCCACTGGTCTAACACTGTCCAAAAAGAGGAATCAATGGAGAGAAACAAAAAAATCAAGACACAGCAACAAGATCCGAGTCCATCTGTGTTCTTGGAATTGAATTTTGACATTTCACGAGTGAAGATATGTTAACATAAAGTTTGCATGAATTGTTTGAGTTTATAACAATTTCAACTAAGAATGAGTTTCAACAAACATTACTCTGCAAAATCATGTTATACTTGCCACAATTACTACACCTTTTCTTTTCCTTTACAGTGCTGTTATCATGACCCCATATACAAACTCATAAGTAGACTTTTATTCCTTTTTCATTAAGAGGACAGTAATTAAAAAATCATTTGAAGCTCCACCTTGGATTGTGTTGTGTGTAACAAAAAATCAAGCCTATTACTTACTTCACAGACTTCCTCCTCCCCATGTGCATGTTCTCCATTTGGATTTAACTTCATTCTGTACCTAAATGATTTTTTTTTCTTCTGTCCATCATGTATATATCAATCCAATTTGTTTCTGAATAAAGATGGCAACATCTGGCCTGCCCTGGTTTTTCTACCTTTTTATTAGCATGTTAACTCTTGTAACTTACTTTACAATCAAAAATTTTAGATACTGTAATTATAGTAAAACCTGCAAGCTTTGACTCTTCTCTCTTTTTAAGTTATTCATCAGTCTTTTCATTCAAGATGCATAGTCTTTTTTATGGCTTCTAGCCCATCACTGTCATGAACCTGTGAGGTTGCTTTTACAAGCACTGCTGAAGGGTCTCACTTTCAGGAGTCATGGCCTCCACAGTGGTACATTTGATGAATATAGAGGACCATTCCACTATTTGACATGTAATGTACCTGTTTGTGTTTGTAGAAATGTTGGTGTTTGATAACAGGTTTTGTTTGGGAGAAGTTTTAATTTATGGAGCGCAGAAATTGTTTACACTATCCTCTGTGATGTAAGTTACTAAGGTACAGTCAGTGATAGTGCAGTAGTTGAGAGCTGCTGGTTTATAAACTTAGCATTTCAGACAGCAGTGTAGATTGAGAAGAAGTCTATCATGACTGCAATGCATTGTTATTATTAATCACAAAAATGCTATAATGCCAGAGTGCTCAGTGAAACTCCACTAAACTATTCTTCATTTAATATTTCTGACTAGTAAATATATCATCAGTGTTTTACTTGCCTTTTAAATAGACGTTGAACCTTTATGGCTGTAGATTTTGCATGCAGAATATATTATCATTACCAATGTAAACAGCCCATTGTTGCCTGTTTATTAACGTTCATGGGACTGAATCTTCATTGTGACACAGATTCTGTGTTACTGTTAATACAGAAATACACCACAAAATTCTAGAATTTTAACTAAAACCACTCCATTGTAATCCACTAAAACAGTACTTCCCAAACCTTTTCCCATATTACCCCACTTCAAGGCTTGAACATTATCGCAGCCCTTTGGTGAAAACTGAAGGGGTCGGGGTTATGGAGGGGTGAATATCTGAGAGTTGGGAGGAAATAATGGCTGCGCTCTGTGAAAGCGATTGCTGCCTCAGAACATAACCCCAAAATTTCAGCTGTTAACCCCACTTGAGGTTCCCAAGCCCCACTTTGGAAAGCCCTGCACCAGAATTTGCAGTCAAACCTGTGTAGAATTTTGGTTAGACAACACCTAGACTACTGTGCTCGGTTCAGGGTCTTCATGTTTCAAAGAGGCTTTGTAGACACTAGAGAAGTAGCAAAAAGCACTTACCCAAAAGATACCAGAACTGAGAGGTTTTAACGATCAGAAAAGATTGAACTCAAAAAGAGAGTTTTATGAAAGGATTCATGGGGCTGATGCGGAGATGATGCTTGGAATGTGTCTAAAACTAGAGATTATGTATACAATAGTTTCAATAAAAAAAAAGAAGGTTCTTTATGTAGAGTGTGCTGAGAACATTAGACTTGCTATTACTGTGGAATGGGTGAGATGAACATATTACAGGATAGACATAATTGTTGTAGAGAAGGCTACAGGGGAGGTAACCAGACTGTTGCTGGGCCTATAAAATTGCAGCTATGAGAAAAAATTGAATAGGCTGAAGTTAGAACAGAGGGATCTGAGGGATGACTTAATTGAGGTTTATAAATTAATGAGGAACTTCAGTGGATTAGACAGACAATTTCTGTTTCCTGTTGTAGGGAGGTTAGTTAACAGGGGGTACAGAGGATTAGGAGGAATGTGAAGAAGCTTTTTTCATCCACAGGATGCTGAGTGACTGGAATTCACTGCTCAGTTTGGTATTGAGATGGAAATCCTCACTCATTTAAAAGGAACGTACACAACTATGGACAAGTGGTGGAAAATGAGATTGGAATGGATTACTCTGCCAATCAGATTTGACCTCATTGCTGAATTGCCACTTTCTATGTATGATTTATAGTTTACAGATTGTTTGAGAAGCTCCATCAGTACCTGCAGGAGAAGGGAATAGAGGAACATGTTGGTATTTTGCAATTAAATAATTTGGGATGAGTCTCATATGAAATAGCTTGCACCAAGTGACTATTTTGTTTTGTAAATTATCCCCACATTTTCTGATCAAGATTGGAAATCCTATTTTCAAGCCTGATAAAGAAAATACCAACTTGCCTTCCTCCAATTTTTCTGAGTAATCTTCTAATAGAGGATCCTTCATGGCTGACTGGCAGGATTTCTCATAAGGAGCATTACAAGAGAATACAAACAGAAGGCACACGTCCCTTTTATGGCATAGGCTACTGTATTTCAAGTGTAAATGTTGTATTAGGATGAATGTGCCAGATGAATATGTGGTTGTGTAAGTTTGCAGGTTGGGTGAAATAAATGGGTAAAGAAATAGGGAGATGGGATGGTTTAGGGTGTCTTCATGGGTAAAATGGTGAAGTTGAGTTAGGCCAAGAGATTCGGAAGTATTTTAGATGTTAATGGGGAGTTGGTGAGGCATCAGTTCTGGTCTTGTTACCCTGGAGCTTTCAATCAATCTAATATTTCCTGGTTTACAATCGAGCTAAGTAAAATGGGAAATATCTGAGAAGTCCACCTTAACTCTCTGGAGGCTTTTTTGGAGGGTACCAGACAGCCCAGCGATAGTTTAAACATCTCGACGAATCCCCATGTATTAATTGTGTCAGGACCTCCAAGAGGTCTGGTTGTATATTTTGGGGACCTCATCCAGTCTCCAGTTATAAAAATTTCAAAGTAGTAGCTGCCAGTTTTTATCCAAAGCTCTCTTCATATCTGTAAAGCTCTTTATCCAATTCTCTAAAATGCATAAAAGAACCCTTCTTTCTTAGTGGCTTTTAAATATAATTTACTGTAGCTTATGCAATAAAATATATTGCATTTTTGACCATTCATATTTTTATTTTACATTTTTTCTGATAATACATTGGTGCTGAATTACATGATGTTTTAGAAAATAATAATTTTTAAAATTCTCTTTTTGCTCTTAGTCTGTTTATTTCTCTGCAGTGTAATAACCCAGGCAGGGTTAGACAGTTTAAGGAATGAACAGCGGAATTTCATTGGTGGTGGCAGTGCCTTTCAGATTGCACTATAAAACATGTTCCAATCTCTTGGTAATACCACAAAGGACAGCATGGACATGTAATCAATGTTACAAAAGCGCATCTATCATTCTCGTATGATTGTCCAGGAGCTTGCTGTGCACAAATTAGTTGTAATATTGATTGCACTTACAAAAAGGACTTAATTGGTTGTGAAATTGATTTGGTACATCCTGAGCTCATGGAAAGCAGCATATAATTGCAAGTTTAGTGCTCTTATGTTAGTGTGGTAGTGTCCCATCTTTGAGCCAGGAGGCCCAGGTTCAAGACCGCCTGCTCCACAGGTGTATAATATTTCTGAACAGGTGGTTAAAAAAATATCAAAACCATAAGCTGAAGCAGGACATTTGGCCCGTGGAGTCTCCTGTACCATTCCGGTGGATCATGGCTAATGTGTTAATCCTCGTTTCCATTTAAGGAGTCTCTTGTGCCGCAGTGGTATTGTCCCTACCTCTGAGCCAGGAGGCCAGGGTTCAAGCCCCACCAGTTCCAGAGATATGTTGCAATATTTCTGGGAAAGTTGCTTTAAATAACTGGCTGGTTGTCTTTAGCCACTGATTATTCGTAGCTGACCCTATCCGCACTCAGCAGCATATGTTGATTTTTTTTTTCCCCTAACTACGAACCTCCCACCGAACGCAACTCACGCAGAATGCAACTTCAAACTGATGCTTTCATTGTCTGTGGTAGCAGTAGTGTACTATATGGTTCATTTATGTATCAAACTATTGACAGAAGTTGTTATTTCAGTTTATTCGCTTTTAATCGCTAGAAGCCAGTCATTCTCACAAGAGACTCCTTAAATGGAAACGAGGATTAACACATTAGCCATGATCCACCGGAATGGAGGTCTAATTCTAGAGCAAACTAAACTGTAAACGGAAGAGCCTTGGGAAAAGTTGATGAGCAGAGAGATCTGGGAGTTCAGGTCCATTGTACCCTGAAGGTGGCTGCACAGGTGGATAGAGTGGTCAAGAAGGCATATGGTATGCTTGCCTTCATCGGACGGGGTATTGAGTATAAGAGCTGGCAGGTCATGTTAAAATTGTACAAGACTTTGGTTCGGCCGCATTTAGAATACTGTGTACAGTTCTGGTCGCCACATTACCAAAAGGATGTGGAAGCTTTGGAGAGGGTACAGAGAAGGTTTACGAGGATGTTGCCTGGTATGGAAGGTGCTAGCTATGAAGAGAGGTTGAGTAGGTTAGGATTGAGGGAGGACCTGATTGAGGTCTTCAAAATCATGAAGGGTATAGACAGGGTTGATAGAGATAAGCTTTTTCCCAGGGTGAGGGATTCAATAACGAGGGGTCACGCGTTCAAGGTGAGAGGAGAAAAGTTTAAGGGGGATACACGGGGCAAGTACTTTACACAGAGGGTGGTAGGTGCCTGGAACGCGTTGCCAGCAGAGGTAGTAGAGGCAGGCATGGTAGATTCATTTAAGGTGCGTCTGGACAGATGCATGAGTAGGTGGGGAGCAGAGGGATACAGATCCTTAGGAATTGGCTGATAGGTTTAGACAGTGGATTTGGATCGGCGCAGGCTTGGAGGGCCAAAGGGCCTGTTCCTGGGCTGTAAGTTTTCTTTGTTCTTTGTATTCATGTTGGTTTTGTGCTTTTAAGAGAAAGCTACAATGGAACACAACATCTGATCACGATATGGCTTTCTTTACTATGTTTGTGATAATTTTTAAAGTAAAAACATATGTTCTAAACAAATGACAGCCAGCACCTCATTTGAACTCATCCTAATGCTGCAGATTTATTGTTGCAGCAATATCTTAGTCTGATGATTAACAAGCTTATGCTGTGCTCCAGAACAAACAGTATATAACAATTACACCTTAATTTAGTTACTTGACTACTACTCTTTCTCCCCCAGCCTGTGGTACAGCTGAGGCAGTTTCTTGTTCATCGACCACTATTTGTTTTCATCAGTGCTCTTTGTGTTTTACTTTTACAGATGGGTCAGGGGCTGTGGAGAGTTGTAAGGAATCAGCAGCTGCAACACAGAAGATACAGGGAGGAAAGTTATTATCTTGGGGGACATGACAGGAGACTCACTGCTGCAAGTCACAAGCAGGCCCAGATTGGGATTGACATCTACCACATTCTGAGAGTTGGCAGATCGAAGGAAGAGCACGGATTTCCAGACCTGGAGCTATTGCCCCCAGAGCTTAGTTTAACCATTCTCTCGTACTTGAATGCGACTGATCTTTGTCTGGCCTCATGTGTCTGGCAAGACTTGGCTAACGATGATGTCCTTTGGCAAGGGTAAGTATCGTTTTTATTGTTACTCATACATAGCTCTAGCCATATGGAAATTTTAAAGTGAAAGCTAGTGAAGTACTGTACAGCGGATTAGAGTCAACTTTAATGCTTGTAGTCCACACAAGGTAAATTCTAGAAAATACATTTGTAAAACAAGAACAAACCTTTTTTAAATTCTGAGATGTGTTTAACAGTAGGTAACATTGATTGCTGAGGTATAATTGAAGAATCCTAATTACCATAAATGACAACTCTACACACAATAATTGAGTTTTAAAATTCATACAAATAATTAGACCATCTCAGTCATTTTAAAGGAGCTTTAACTTGAGAGTTGTAATCTCATAATATGCCAGTCGTAATGTTATAATATCTGCCGCTCAACTGTCTCTGTTGCTCTTTCAGATTAATCTTTCTCATATTTGGTGAAACTATGTCTTCTGTCTAAAGGGCTAACAATATAAACAGACATTAGATTTCTACTTTCTTGATTTGTTCCTATGGTTGCTATAGAAATTATAATGAAGAAGGTTATTTCCTCAGTCCAAAGATTCATTAAATGTAAACACAAGCACAGCAGATGGTCCATGTCTAATCAGATTTAGGCTCCACAGCACCAGCATATTTTCAAATGTTCATCTGACAAACTCGATTAATATTTGTGTCAAACAAGTGGCCACGACGTCGACAAAGCATTCAGGTTTCCACTATGTCTAAATAGGTCTCAATGCCCCTGAAGCACCCTCAGGTTCTTACTGAGTCACGACGCATTGATTCCTTAGCAGAATGTATCTTTCTGAATTTTGAAGGACGACAGGATTTTATGCTCTGAAACAAAGTCCCCAAAAGGTTCCGGAGATTGTATTACTTTTCACATTTGGGCCAAATATTTCAAAGTTCCAGAGGAAAACAATTTATTTTTAAAACAGCAGAAAGCACAATTTCGTGATATCTAATTTTATAATGCTGTAATTCAATTTGTGACTCATACCTTAAGACAGTAAGATAGAGGAGCAGCATTTGTCCATTGGGCCTGCTGTTCGATCACGGCTGATATGTTTCGCAACCCCATTCCTCTGCCTTCTCCCCGTAACCCTTGGTCCCCTTACTAATCAAGAACTTATCTATCTCTATCTTAAATACACTCAATGTCTTGGCCTTCACAGCGCTCTGTGGCATTGAGTTTCACAGATTAATCACACTCTGGCTGAAGAAATTCCTCCTCATCTCAGTTCTAAACGGTTGGCCTTTCACTCAGAATTTGTGCTTTCAGGTCCTACTCTGTCATACTAGTGGAAACATCTGCGTGACAGCTCTATCCAGGCCTGTCGGTATTCTGTAAATTCCAATGAGATCCCCCCCCATCTTTTTAAACTCCATCGATTGGAGATCCAAACTCCTCATGTGACAAGCCCTTCATCTCCAGAATCATTCTTGTAAACCTCCCCTGGACTCCCTCCAACACCAGCACATCTTTCCTCAGATTTGAGGCCCAAATTGCTCTCAGTATTCCAAATGTAGTCTGACCACATCCTTCTACAGCCTCAACAGTATACCTCTGCTCCTGTGTTCCAAGGTGAGGAGAAAATAAGAAGTAACTGCTGGAAGCTACTCAGCAGAAACAATACCCTATTAGGCTAGCTTACTGTTAATACCGAAGAAAGTTTTAGTAAGCACGAATCCAAGTAAATAGAATAACAGAAGCTTACCACACAGAAGAAGGCAATTCAACCAAAAGACGCTGATAAGATGCAGGTAAAGCTAAACCCAAGTGGCTGAATTCATCAATGTCAGGAATGCTGATTTCCTGTTGAACTTAATAGCAGAGCCTGATTAGCATTTTGTAGGTCCACTCCCGCCTTGCAGCCAATGCTTAGAAGGAGAAACCAGCAGCAGGACGCAGCAACTGGTAACCTTGGAGCTGGTCCCTGATTTGACCTGAAGCAGGTTGTTAACGGGAACTATGGGAAAGTCATCAGTCAAGGCTGGGGTGTATGGTGGGGTTCTGAGATGACAAAGGCTTTACTGGGCATCGTTTGGGATGATTTCTGACCGGCCTGGTCTCAAAAAGTGCTCGTGGAGCCACTTGACTTGGAGATTCAGAACCATTCACCTTGCTGTCATTGCTGCTGACCCCTGGCTTATTTAGTAGTAAATTTCAGAATTGGTTACCTAATTGCACTATGGAAACCCCATTTTAATTCTGGTAACTAATTATCACCCTCATCCTAACTCCAAGCCTCATGCTTTGCTGTCTGCCGTTGTAATAAAAGGCTTTCGACATGTGGCAGGATGGATAATATTGTAGGTATTTCATTTGTTTTTTAAATATCTCAGACTTATGCCATGGAAGCAATAATACCAAGGCCATTTGGTTGCATGCTACCCCGTTCAAAGCCTATCCACTGTTGCAGAATTAAAATTGGACCCAGTCTGTTCTGGTTTTGTTGAAGTGGTCCAAAACTGATTTCATTGCCCTGCTGTTTACCATGCTATTAAATTTTATAAGTCAAATTTACTGAATACATGATGTAAATTTTCACATTTTAACTTGAGGAATTTCTTCCATAATTTTAAGTGCACAAATTAAAATTCATCAGTTGAAAGTTAAGCATTTTAAACAATATACATTGTCTAGACTGCACTTTTGATATTCACACTTAAGGCAAATTATTTCAAAAATACAGTTAAGCTTTACAGATAATTTAAAGTCTTTCACTTCCATTTTTATTTTGGCACAGTACAATTGTATTCCTCAAAGGACATATCCAGAATTATTATATTTAAATTTTTAGTCCAAAATAGCTTCAAAAAGAATTGAATGGTTTGTGTCAAATATTATGCATTGTAGTTATGAATGTTATCAAATGTATGACAATAAATGCAAACATATATCAGCTTATTTATCATGAAACCTTTGACTATTACATAGATTTTTATCAATTTTAATGAAGATCCATTAAATAGTTTCTGCACATTAGTATTTAATCAATGTAAAATTACTGGGAACTGTTTCATAAAACCATGTAAAAATGATTTGTAAAAGTCAAGTGTTGATAAACTACCAACAGGCTGTGTATGGATTTTGTTTCAGGTTGTGTAAATCCACCTGGGGTCACTGTTCCATTTATTATAGAGACCATCCTTCAAATTTTAGCTACAGGAAACTCTACATGCAACTCGACGAAGGCAGCCTTACGTTCAATGCTAATCCTCATGAGGTAATTAAATGCTGTATGCCTTTGTTGCACGAAAATGTAAAACTTAACTTTGTCATTTGTAACGATACCTATATTTAGTCACTGATGCAATCAACTGCCAGGACTTTACTGTTTTCTGGCTAATCTGTTATCTCAGCGTTAAATGGCTGTGGACATGCATTTTCTGTCATCCAAAAAACTTTACACAAGATCTGCATGTGCTCTAACAAGTGGTCCCTAGAGCCTTCTGCTGTTTGGCATCAAAAGCTAATGAATTGGTAAGTGGGACCAGGAGATGCATGAATGGCCCTCCTATAATTCATTGCAGTGTGAAATATTTTTCTGCTCCACTCCCATTCAACCCCATCTTGTTCAGGTATCCTGATTGTGACTCTCCCTCCCATTTGCTTTCCCACCTACCCTGACTTACTTTTGACAACACAGCAACTAAATCAAAATTCTCTTCATTGATGAACTGCATGTCCAATCCTTACTGGAAATGAAGCCTGAAGTCGAGTATTAGGTCTACCTATGGCCTGCTTCATCCAGAACAGGATTGCTTCTACAACTTACTTTGGTCATCACATGTTCTTCCTAGAAATCACCTTGCAAATATAGTGTTAAATATTAAGAATTCAAATGTTCAGCAAGTGTAATAACAAAATTTATCTTCAATTGCTAATTGAAATTCTATTTCTTTTACATTATGATTTATCCTACTTTAAAGTACCAATTTATGCTGAATAAACATTTTTAAATGCAATAGCACTGAAAATGTGTTTCAGCTCTTATTAAAATATATAAATGTTCCCCTTATTGTACAGTTTAGGGCTTAAAATTCTCATTTCCTCATATGAGGAATGAAGCAAAATTGTGCTCTTGAGATTTGAGAATTAACACTATTTGGAGTTTTCTAATGTTCATAATGTTTTATCTAAAGAATAATGAAAAAAAGAATTGTTATAAAGCATGACAAAACTGGATAAATTGAGCTCAATGGCCAAAAAGTCAAGACCCTGGACTTTTGTTTTAGATTGGTATATCCTTCTTATGCCACATTATGTATTGCTCCCTCTGCAGGTGAAAGCATGTATTTAGTATGTGCTCATGAGGATGCTTGTGACACAGTGGTAATGTCCCTACTTGTGAGCTCGGAATCCTTGGTTTGAGTCCCACCTGCTCCAGAGGTGTGTCATAACATCCTTGGATAGCGTGATTAAAAATACATAGACTTGTGCTAGTCCCAGTTTGAAATCATTGTTGACTAAATGACAGCTTGCTTTATGCCTGTAAGCCACTGTCAGCACCTGATTATCAGCTGCAGTTTTGCATTTTGTTTTCATCACACTTCCAGAGATGTGAAACAAGTGCAGCTCTTTGAGATTAGTCAATGTACAAAATAAAGTAACATTAAGAATGCTGGACATACTCAGCAGGTCTGCCAGTATCAGTTTAGAGAAAAACTGAGTTAACGTTTCAAGTCTGGATGAGCCTTCTTCAGAACAAAATTAAGAAAATGACATTTGAGATCTAGCAAGCCCAAGAAATATCGTACCATAAATCTCCACCCTTTCCCAAATACTACCACCAAACAGCACCACCTCATATCACAGGTAAAGCGTGAGAAAATTGAAGCAGTTGGAAATGCTGCATTTATGGCCGATTTGATCGCTAGTTGGAGCTTCACATGTGCATTCTTTAATTTGGCATTTAAATTTCCATCCTGTAGCTGTTTTGCATCAGCTTTGATCACAACAAAATTTTTGAGCTCACCAACATCATTCTAATTGATCTAATTTGGCTGATACCTGTGTTGGCCGTGCATAAAGAATGGTGGATTGTTTAGCAGGGCGCTTCTGGCACAATAGTATCGTCCTTACCTCTGGCTCAGGAGGTTCATGATAAACAGTTGCAGAGAGTGACTCGACTATGTGGGAGTGGGGCAGTGGAATGGTGAGGGGATAAGATAGCACTCCATTGAATTCCTACCAACACAAAGAGATGTGTTCGAGGTCAGTTTGTATCAGAGCAGGATATTGCCCAATTCCATTACTATCATTCAGTCTCCCACTATGAACATCGTGGAGGTTATCATTGGCTAGAAACTGAAATGGAAAAAGCATTAATTCACCAGACAAAGTTAATATAATTAGCTATTCAACCCTTTCACCAATAGGGACAGTGGAGTAATTGGGAGCTCCAGAAATTCTGGAATGTGATAAGTAATGTTTGAAGTTACCAACTCCATAACTTAGTTGGACTTTCTAATCAGATCCTGTGAGGTCAGTGCAACGTTATAGTGGTGCAAATGTCTAATCCACAATTATAAGATGCTTTTAGTAAGCCCAACGGGTGCAACTGTACATGGACAGATGGATTACAAAAGCCATTTTTAAAAGTCCTTGTCTGTGATTTTGGTATTTTCCTGGGCTTCCACACTGATGTGCAAATTTCCCGTTGATGGGAAGAAACTTTGAGTTAGGTAAAAGGATGACAGAAAAGTAGGACTAGTACTCCTTTGAAAGGCCTGATATCTGAATGCAGGAACAGACTGTTTTCACCTTGGTTAATTTGTGTCCTTCTATACCTGGCTCCCACTGACTGCCGTAGGCAGTAGCGTCTAGACCTGAAAAATGATGCATTGTACCAATTAGTCAGGAAGAACTGAAACTTATCCAGTTGGACTGATGAGCCATCTGAATGGGGGGAAATGGCATTTCCAAAGTGTGACTTTGAGGTTTGAGTTTTAAGGTTTACTAAAGAGTGTTGAATTAGGTTTTTTTTTCACATGATGTAGGAGAGGAGTTTTGAACTTAAACTTTCTGGTCAGAGGTGTTACTGCTACTACTGCACCAAGTTAGGAGCAGCCAGAAAATTTGTAGTTATGGCCAAGTCAGAATTTTCTTATGCGATTTATATTAACTTATATTTCTCATCCCTTTCTTCGTGATATTTTCATCACACCCACAATTTAGAAGCTATCTTGGTCCACAAAGCATTTGATCATCGTCTTCATCCACGCATTCTGTTCTGCAGTGTTAAATCTACCAGTGGTAGTAAATGAACGTATAAAAGGTTTTTCTTGGGGCTAACTATAAGGCTTTCCATAATCCTCTTTATCTGAACGTGGAAGCTAAAGATGATCTGTGTTGAAGTCCAGTGTATGAGCAAACAGCCATGAGTACATAAACATGCGGATCCCACCTATGCACTTTGCTTTTTAAATTTGATTTTTCAATGTTGCTGAAAAATAATACTGCTGCTTTTGCAGAATATTTATTGATTGTGTTAAGAGAAATATATTTTTATAATGTTTAAATGCATATTACAAAATATCTGTTTCCTTATAGGGAATAGGCTACATTTTTCGCAAAGGCATACTGGACAATGTTCCAAAGGAAATTGCTAAGTTTATTTTCTACACAAGAACACTAAATTGGAAGAAACTTCGGATTTATTTAGATGACAGGTAACATGTTTGTAAATATGTCTGATCCCAAACCAGATGGTATTCAGAATTAGCAACAATAACTCATGTTTATCTAACGCTTTTTACTTACTGAAACGTCTTGGCAAACATTATAAAAGAAATGATAGTGATTACGCAAGGAAATCTTCGTTCAGATGATTAAAAGCTTGGTCAAAGAGCTAGATTTTAAGGAAGGAAGCGAGCCATATCAAGAGGTGTCAGGAAAGAATTCCAGAGCTAAAGATCTGGGCGGCTCATACGTGGCCAGCAATGGAGGAACAATTATATTTGGGAATTCATTGGAGGCCATAATTTGAGGAACACTGCTGGAGCTAGGAGATGTTACTGGTGATAGGAAGGGGAAAGTCCATTTAAGGATTTGAAAACAAGGCTGACTGCTAAAGCCAAGAGCTAACGTGAATCAAAGAATACAAAGGTGATGGTGAAATAAGACTGGCTGCAGGTTAAGACATGGGCAACTATGTTTTTGTATGACCTGTAATTTGCAACGATTGAATGTAGGAGAATAGCCAGGAATGCGTTGGAATATTGGAGTCTAGAAGTGACAAATGCATGATTGATAATTTTAGCAGCTGATGAGCTGAGAAGCAGCAAAGTTGGAGAATGCAGCAGAGGATACAAGTGTAATTAACAATGTAATGAGGAATGGGAGTTGCATTTGACTGTATATGTATATGTGACTCTTGCCAACCTGTTGCCTGTTGCCTGTTACCTGCTTGCTGAAATGCCCTAGCAAGTCACTCAGTCATAGCCAGCTACGACGCTGAGTGGTTCAAGATGGAGCCCCCCGTGCCACCAGCACATTCTCAGTGATTTGGGATGGGCAGTAAATGGCAGCCTTGCCATTTGGGAGTCACATCCCATAACTAAACCTTTAAAAAGACAAATTGAGGCTGACCCTGGTTTAGAAGATGAAATTGTGAGGAAATAAACTGAGAAAACTGTGCTGGTCAGCCTTCGCAGAACTGTGACTGAAATAAGACATTATAGTTCTATAATTTATTCAACTTTACAAAGAAAGGGTAAATAAAAACCAAAATAAGTGCGGATGCTGTACGTCAGAAACAAAAGCAGAAATTGCTGGAAAAGCTCAACAGGTCTTTCAGCATCTGTGGGGAGAAATCAGAGTTAACGTTTCAGATCGAATGACCCTTCCTGAGGAAGACAAGGTAAATCTGGGCATGAAGGATTTTTGGACTTGCCAAACCAAGCTGGATCACTCTGAGCCAGCTAGCAATACAAAAACATGAATTTTATGTGTAAGGTCAGGGTACATACTATTATAAGCTGCAAATGTGTTGAACTGTTTCCAGACCATGACTTTCAGGCACCCATTAATGAGCTGTCCACATTGTGTTCATGCAGTCATGTTTTCTGAACCTCAAATTAAATTGAAAAAAAAATCAAAGCAGTAGAACGTGAGGCATAAAATAAACAGAACTAAGTACCAAAGCTAACAAGCGTGGGGCTGGATGAACACAGCAGGTCAAGCAGCATCATAGGAGCAGGAAAACTTGACGTTTCGGGCCTAAACCCTTCATCAGAAATGGGGGAGGGGAAGAGGGTTCTGAAATAAATAGGGAGAGAGGGGGAGG
>JAHRHZ010000266.1:9140263-9232059 GCA_024137785.1 Ginglymostoma cirratum | reverse complement strand
GTGACTCCAGCATTGGCAGCTCGTACTATCTCCAAATTGTATACGTACAAAGATGTTCAAAACTAAATTCCTCCATGCTAGTGCGGAACAGAGCTCACAAGGCATGCAACCCAAACACAAAACCTAAAGTCATGTTGTGAACCCTTGATTTTTTGACATTTGCCCTTCTCAGAATATTAACTCCATTGGAAGCATTGAACTTTTTCCTGTAGTTTCTGTTTTAACCTCATTATAGCACTTTGAATATTATGTCTTCAAGTAGTTGCTAAGTCATAGGTTTCCAATTTCCCTCCTAAATTTATCCATGTTTTCCTTTAAATCTACATTTTGGCTATTTGTTTGGTCACTTGTAGTTTTCCAAGGCAAACTTCTGTTTCACAATCCTTCAATAAAATGCCTTGGGACTGTATTAAAGCTGATGATAAATGGTGGTTTCTGTGCAATGTGCATCAGGATAGAATGGTTTCCTGTTGGATCATCTCCCCCAGAAGATTGCATGATTTCTGACTGAGATAGGCAGTGTATTTTTTGTCATGCTCAAGCCATTGCAGTTGTTTGTGACAGGCTACATGGACCTTGCCTCCTATATGATGCATTTGTTCTCTAGCTCAGTCAAGAGCCACAGCAGCTTAACTTTTGAAGGCACTCCACTACTGCATCTAGCAATGTATTCCACAGGTCACAAATCCCTGGGAACTGCCAGACATCTAGTCTGCCCCTAGTATAATTTAAATAGTGATAAAAGATTTTTTTAATTTCAGTAGGAAGTTAGAAGCCTCTTAATTAAAATGGTGTCAGTAAGATACATAGCTGGAATCTGACTTTCACTGCCAAAGTTAACAGGTATCATCTGTTGAAGAAATGGAAAAATCAGCTTTTGTCTGAAATGCTCCTAAAGTGATACTACTGCCCAACATTGTCATTAGCAAGGCAACAGTTCAGTACAGTTTTGACATCTCCTGTAATGCTGAATCATTACATAAATTAACAACAAATTCTGTTTCTGTTGTACAGATGCTGTGTATGTTCTTTGCTATTCTTTGATCCTGCTTTCCATCGATTTGAATAGTCCACATGTAAAGAACAAGATGTCCAAGCGGGAGTTCATCAGGAACACTCGTCGGGCTGCCCACAATATTAGTGAGGATTTTGTAGGACATTTGTATGACAATATCTATCTTGTTGGTCATGTGGCTGCCTAAATGCACCATTAACAAAACCTATAGAACATGAAGGTCAAACCTATAAAGTTGCACAATGATGTATTTGACCTTTTGTAAACACGAGGGTTATTTTAGTGCTGGCCATTGTAACCTCTGTGTACAATCAGATCCTTTTGTGTTTTCCATCCTGCGTTTGTTAGCACTTTGATAACTGACTACCCATTTGTGTTTAATATTATTTTAGTTATCATGAGTTGCATATTATAGTGCCAATGACTGATGCAACATTTTAGAAGGTAAATTAATCTATAACTGGCATAAAAAGTATAAGGACCACAAAGTCTTCAGAAATTGTGGTTGGGTTTACAGATTAAGTGGGACTATGAATTCCCTAACTTTTTTTTTTCTTTCTTTTTAATGCATGTGATGTGTGTAAATGAAAAATGAGAGATTTATAATCATATAATTATTTTATTGTGAAGTGTTTTAACTAAAAGATTTTCCTCTGTACAAATTAGGTGGCTATTTTCTCTTTATTGAATTAGAACTTTTATGTTACAGAAGAAGGAAGAAAAAGCACTTTGTTTTGCATTTTTTGACATGAAATAGTTAGAACATGAATGTTTGTTTCCCCCTATGGGTTAATCTCTTACCCAACTTAGACTTGCAGAAGACATATTTTTCAATTAGAATCCAGTCTTGAAAGAACACTATTTAAACTGTCGTCAAAACATTATTGAAACTTTACCAAGTGTGCTGGTCTCAAGGAATGCTTGAGTAATTAGTAACTTGTATGAAATCCTAGTTAAACTTTCTCAAAATGCATCTTTCCTATGTTTTCTTTTAAAGCATCTACTTTTATTTATCTTAGTACCATTTTAGTAGGAAGATATTTTAAATATTAACTGACACACAAGGAAGTAGGCATTTTATTCAAATCAATCGTGTGATGTTTAAGCCAGTTATTTTTTGGATTGGTTCTTGGTTGCAAGATAATCACCTAGTTCAATGAATAGCCTTTACAGGAGCATAGAGCATTCCATGTTAGATGTCTGGTCTATGCTTGGCTAACTGTTCTCAGCCGTTATGTGAGTGAGAGTATTTAAAATTGGCTTTGGCCAAGTCAACAAGGAAACAATTATCTCAAGTTTCCATGACCTGTGTCCAGAAATTATTGAATTATGTGCACCCAAATGCAAGGATAGAGACAGGCTTGATTGTGGTGCACCATGTAGTTAAATAGCCCTTTATGCAGTCAGCAGGAAGCCTGATGTAAATAATGGCTTCATGGACAGGGCATCAGAAAATACGCTATCTTCACAGAGTCCATACTTGCACGTGGCATCAAACTGAGGGGAGCAGAGACTTTTTGGAAAAAATATAAAAACTGATTTCTGAAAATATTTCTGATTGACTAAATTGAAGCATGGATTCTAAGGATCACATTTTATGCAGCAGAAACGGTTCTCATGTTAAAACATCCATTGCTGCTGTATCAGTCTTTACATGTATTCCAATAGTCACTAGAAGGAGGAAGGCAAAAAGTAATTTGGAATTTACCATCTACATTATAGTTCCTCCCAATGTCACTGATAAATATTCTATCAAGGAGTGTTTTTGTTGTGAAGGGCCATTTGATTTAAGAAAAGCACATACGATTATTGGGGTTAGGGTCCAAAATGGTATTATTTTAATTGCTTCTCTATAATGCACTGAAATGGTCTGTGTTTTTTTTTCCATGTAATATATTTCGAGTTCAATAATGCGAATATTATATCATTCTACCATTCCAATGATCCCTGAACATTTACCATTAGTACACTGTGTAGTTTAACGTAGATAAATTACTGTTTAGGTGCATGAAAAGCAGTGCACCAACAAACAAATGAAAAAATAATATTTAAGGTAGTGTAACTGGCAAAAACCCACCATACTTTCTCTGGAACTTGAGTTTCTACTTAGCCCAGTCCCATAAAGTGCAAATATTTTGGTTGGCTGAAGGGCTTCTGTGTAAAGTAGATTTTGGCGGCCTCAACCGTGTCCTCAGTGAGTACAGCTCATAATCCTACAGCACAAAATAGCCACAATTTACCCCACATTGGGCAATAGCCACGCACTTATGAAATTTATTTGCTGTTGCAATGTTAGAGAAACGGTTTATCCGGTCTTGTAGAGTCATACAGCACGGAAACAGACCCTTCAGTCCAACTAGTCAGTGCCAACCATGTTCCCAAATTAAATTAGTTACACTTTGCCTGCGTTTGGCCCATATCCCTCGAAAACCTTCCTATTTGTGTACTTATCCAAATGTCTTTTAAGTGTTGTAACTGTACCTGCATCCACCACTTCCTCTGGCAGTTCATTCCAAACAAGAACCACTCTGTTTTTTTAAAAAATGTTGACCTCCTGTCCTTTTTAAACTCCCTCCTGTCACCTTAAAAGTATGCTTTCTAGTTTTGAACTCTGCCCATCCTTGGGAAAAGACCCTTGCTTATTCACCTTATCTATGCCCCTCATGATTCTGAGCGAAGAGGCCTGAATTTTCTCATGGTCTACAGAATCCCAATGTTTGGCCAAATGATTGCCCCAAACCCTCACCTGTCAGCAACAGGACAGGACCAGGAACTTTCCCAGGGATCACCAGACTTGCTCTCCATTTGAGAATGGATGGCTGGCTCTGAAGTTTAGGCAGACCATCGAGTGGGCTCCGCTTGGGCAGATTGAGGACTGTGAGGGTGCTTCTACTTGCAACCAATGATAATCCCTCAAAGCTAAACCTCACCAGATACATGAGGGAATTGGTGGGACCACCCTTTCCATTAACAAACTCGGCATATGTGCCATCAGGCTTGGAGTCTCTGTGTCTTCTGCAGCCCCTCCCCGACCATGCACTGAAGTACAGTTCAACCATTGGCATGGTGCCAACAAAGATACAAGCTGCCCCTAATTGGGACGTTGATTATGTTTATTAGTTGCCCAGTAGATGGGAAGCCAGTCTTCGCAGGCCACCTCGAGAAAGATCCCCATCAGTGGAAGTTCATTTAGTTAACAAGTTACCATCCCAAACACCTACCCATCTTTCCAACAATGGAGAAGGAAAATTCAGCCTACATTGCATTTAGCAAACATTGCAGAAGAAGCATGGTTCACCACTGCCCTCGCCATCACTTTTCCTGTAATTTAAAAATTTGTTGTACAGTCTCCTTGAGCTCTACTGGTTGTAGCACATGATAATCATATCCGTTTAAGGGTTGAATTAAAAAGGTAAATGGCAGAATATGTCAAGTGACATGGTATTGTCATCTTACAAAGTAGTGGTGGAATGTGGTTTCTATTTCCTAAGACCAGCTTTCCTATATAATAGCTATTTATCTGAGGTTTCTCGGTATGAACCATGACAGTAGGACTTTAAGGTGAGTAACTAAAATCTAGCAATTGAAAATTCATTGTGACCTGGTTTCTCCATGCTGCAAAATTGTAGAAATGCAAAAAACAACATCAAAACATAACAGAAGATGTTCATCAAATCCACTTTTCAAATTTCGCATTGCTGTAACTGAAATGTATTTTTATTTGAATTGTGAGTTGGTAAATGCTGTTTTGTGCAGGGGTTTATTGTAGAATTATCTTAATTGAATATTTTATGTAAATTTTTTAATCCACATTTGTCTGTTGACAATTGCTGCTGTCATTTTTTACAGATAGCAACCTTCTGTAAATCTAGCCCCTGGATGCGAAATAAAATGGTGAGGGCAAAATCGCTTTTTAGATTTTTAAATACAATTGTAGTTGGCCTTGAATAAGTTTTTTTTACATAATCTATTGTTGATTGTAAATAATAGCCTTACGTAAGTCAGGTTTTATATTAAGAACATGGGAATTACTTGACAGTAGAAGACCAGGGTCCATCTGTTTCTTCTTCTGCAATCCTGATAGCTGTATGATTTAGTGATGAAGAATTTCTTGACTAATCATTAGCAATCAGTCTCTATTAATTAGTCTAGAGCAGACTGCAAAATGAGATAGGAAAACCCTATTGACAGCTTTGAGAACATAGGACCAAAGTCACCTTGCTTTCATCCAAGCATACTCTTCCACTCAATTGTCAAAATAGTGTTTTGGAGAAAATGTAGGGCAAAGATCTGCACTCTCTGCTTGGTCAACTTCTGATTTTCCATCCGTGTGAACAATTTGGAGTAAAATTATGGTTTGGTGATCGCAACCTTTTCATGTGCTGAATCCGTAGCGAAGAAATAATGTGCTAATGAAGAATTCATTCTTTATTACTAATTTAACAAATGCGAATCCTCAAAGTGAAGTGATGCCCTTTGCAGAGTTTAAGGTGATTATTCTGTCACTTAGTCTACAGGAGTCAATAGTCAGTAATGTGTCACCTTGTTTGTTTCTCTCCAAGTGTTCAGCAGTTGGTACTGAGGCCGCAGCAGTGAAGATTGACTGCTCAAAAGCCCTAGCTTGTCCTGAACCTATTTAGCAAGGGTCATTTTCACAAGAATGTGTTTACAGTTTGTTTTATATGTCACATACACACAAAAACTTCCTTGTGCCATTTTGATTACATAAGATTGACTGTAATGAAATATGAAAGACACTGGCCAATTTTTGGGTTTCATTTTGTCAATACTATAAACAGAGTTTTGCTGTAGTCTAATGTACCAATCTTCCAGTTAAAAGACTGTAACTGCACTTTGTGCCATGACTTGGAGAAACACAGCCATTTTGAAAATTGAAAAAACGACTCTAGAATTAACTTCCAGTAAATAAAGTTGAAGATAAGGCATCCCTAATTAAAAACTGCTGTGAACTGACATTCCCAAAGATTAGATGCAGTTACTTTGTTGCTTCCAAAATACTGAACAAAATATTTACCAGGGAACCCCATCCATTATTACTGATTCCGTCCTAATGGTACTTCGAATAGAAACGTTGTGATATGCCCTAATGCTGCATGTCCTGATACTGTACGGCCCGACAGAAGAAATAAACTCATTCACTTCTAGTAGGGAATTGAATTTCCTATTTTACAGCTTCGTTTTGCAGCTGAATGCAAGGTTCAGTAATACTGACTACAGTGCTGGGAATGTTTTATTTTTAACAAGCATATAAATCCAAATATACCCATCTCTGATCCTCATTTTAAATCAACTGTATTTTGGAGAAAAGATTTGAGAGGCTAACTAAATATCCTGAAATCATCTACATTGATTTTGTTGCATCTGGACCCAATGTTTGATAATTGGGGAATCTTATTGCGATGCAAAAAATTGTTCCCTCTCTCTATTTTTGTTTGCAGGTTTTGTTTTAATATTACATAACCAATCTGATATTTTATGGATTTACTAAAAATTATGGTAAGAAAAGTAGTTTCAAAATGCAGTCAGCTGCACAGGAAATCTGATGTTTAGACATCAGTGGAGTTTACAGAGTTAACTATGGCTCACAGTAACAGGGTAGTGCTTAAAAACAAAAAAAAAGACTGTTGCACTGTGTCAGATACAGAATCATTTTTAAAATACTACATGTTGTAATGGAACACCGCTTCTTGAATGATCTTCTATAAATTGAAAGCTATGTATAAAATACCATCCAAAGATCTGCTTTTGAAACATTTGGTTTTATTTAAAAGATACAACGCTACACAGATTTTCATTTCTAATTAGTCTTTTGTATATACAAACTATATTTTAATATTTAGTGCTGCTTAGTATTTGTGCAGCAATAAACCATGCCTTTTTTAAATACTTGATTGGAGAAAATTATTGCATTACAATGATTTGTCACTTGCTAAGAAATACCCTTAGTCAGATTGCAAGCCCTTTGTGTGCTTCAAGTAATTCTTATTTGTATCCTTTTTGAAGTTGACATATGAATAGTTCTGATGAGGATTTCCTCTGCACTGGTTATAGCAGCATCATAGACATTTTTATATATATAGCTATCACTTTTGTTACACTTATCACATCACAGAGGAAACTTTCCTCTAAGGTGGAATATTTTACATCTTGTTTTCTATGCTCCACTTTGTGTGATTTAAAAGCTGCAATTTTATGGCAGAGAAGAGTGAAGTTGCCTGAAACATGAAGCATCTTCAAGTGTGTATTTTCAGTGTAAATCTGTTTGTCTCGACTTGCAGACTAATAATCTTTTGAGACAAAGCATTGAATGTATAGGATTTTGTTTTAAATGGCTAGAAGGAAGTTTGGTTTAATGGCACTGAATATTTGCCATTTTTACACTTGTTAATGATATTTACTTTGAGGTTTATACCTTTTTATTAAAAACTACTTGTTAAATCGGTATTTTGTTTTTTGTGCGATATTAAAAAAACTTACATTCAGCAGAAAATCAATTTATGTACCAGCTTTACAATTTTAGTTCAGTGTTTACAAAGGAATTTTAATTAATTTGAACTTTAACAGTGAGAATATTGGAGAGAATTATTTTGACAATGTTCAAGGATATTAAAACTTGTTTGGCAATTCACTGTGTATCTCGTGCTTTTATTTTGTCAATTGTATAATAAATCCCTAGTTTCATGCCTTGTAGAATTTCTTTCTAACAAAAAGTCCCTACAAGCAGGAAGAAGTGATATGATTTAATTCTGCATTATATCCAATTTTATATCTCAACTCGCTCATTTTATATAATTTTAAGATGCATGTTTAAAGTTTATCGGAAAATACATTTTGTTTAAGGCCTCTTCGTGAACTTAAACTAAAAATTAGTGCACACAATGGAATGGTCTTAATAGAAGGAAAATAATTCGTTGTTGAAACACGATGCACTTAAAATAATTGTCCTTTAATTTTGGTAACTATGTATGCTACCCATATATTTATGGTTTACACAGGGTAACAACAGTGAAGATGCTTTCTAGTTTCTTGGGTCACATTTTGTACGGAGCGCAATTTGTCAACTTGCACACAATTAAAGTTGATCTTGAAGTATTATCCCAGTGTATGTTTTTTACTATGTGCCATTCCAATTTTGCTGATAGTAAGATATTTGAGCTCAATTAATTTGATTATAATAAATGAAAAGAACATTACTGAAGAATGGGATACAAAATTATTCAGGAATTTATTAAAGATCTTCTCATTGTAAAGTTGTTTACTGCCTGACACACAAATATATTTAAGCTCAAAATGGTCAGTTTGTGAATGATCTTAAATTGAAGTAGGGAATTAAAAGCTGTTCCTAGTGTCTTTTAACTCTTTTAATAGGAAGACCAATTTAGTTTCTGTCTGGAGCAGGGCTATCTGGGCTGTGACCCTAACCTTTGGTAATTCAGCACTCCCAGGCAACTCAGTCCTATTTACATTTGCACTATTTGTTGATTTTTCAACAGCAAGGAACTTTGGAAAGTGTCACACACACAGTCTATATTCAACCCATGGTAGATACCTAGGTAACTCTTGAATAGTAAAAGTCTGAACATCCCTCCAGTTAAAAGTGTGCCACAGCTTTAAAGCTTACCAGGAGAATTTCTTCATTTTACAGGAATAAACCATTTTGATTCTTATTTTACAGAGTGCCTAGATTATCTGTATTGAAAAATTCAGTTTGCAACCAAATATGCTGTGTTATGAATTTTTTTAATCAGGGGTGAGGTGCAGTTGTATATTTATAACTTGTAGAACAAAAGCCACTTCTTGGATACAATCTTAACTTAGTGATATATTTAAATAAAACTAAAATGTAAGTGATTCCTGGGAGGCTGTCGTACAGCACCTAATAATTATAATCAAACTTGCATTTTATACTGATTTGTCATTGCTTCACGATGCCCACATTCAATATGAATGTACTTGACAAAACCTGAGCAGAAAAGAATATTGAAATCAGAAGGTGACTTTTTCTCGATACGAGTGATGGGGACATTACAGCCAAAATTAAGAGTGACATTGTTTCTGCTTTTCATTATTCATTTGCATTCGTGCAGATTTGGATCGTTTGCTAGATAGAATCATTAGTGTACAGGAGAGGCCCTTCAGGCCATTGATTTGGTACTGCCAAAAATGCACTACGACCTACACTAGTCAGGTTTTCTTGCACTAGGCCTGTAGCCTTGAATGTTATGCCACTTAAAGTGTTCATCCAGATATCTTTTTTTATAAAAAATTCTGAGGTCCCTTGCCTCAACCACGGCATATACATATATGGATTCACTTAAGATGTATGTCTGTCAGGAAAAACTGTTGAGCAACACAGTTTTGCTTAGAAACCAGTCAGCGAGTCAGAGCACTCCTACACCATAACAGCTCAGTGGGGGCAGTTGAGAATGTACAGCAATCAGAAATTACATAATCTCATGGAATGGTGTAGCAGGCTCGAAGGGCTGAGTGGTCTACTCCTGCTCCTAATTCATAAGTTTGTAATGAGAATGCTGTCTTGTACTCTTTCCCCAACCCCCCAACCCCTTAACTCTGCATTCTGACCATCCTGAGGCTGTCCCGTCAGTGTTTACTGACAATCTGTCAGTAAACATTACTCAATAACACATCTCAAGCCCCCAACAGAATTGTTATAGTACAGAAGACCATTCAGCACATTTTGTCTGCTCTTCCATGCCGTTCTGTCTTAAATGGCCGAGTTGAATCTGCCTCCACAACATGCAACGTATTTCACATCCCAAGCACTGAAAATATTTCCCCTCGTACGCATGTTGCTTCTGTTAACAACTAGTTCAAAGCTCTTAAGTTCCTAATCCTTCCACCATTAGGAACAAATCTTCCCTATCTATTTCTATGTCAATACCACTAATGATTTTGAATATTTCAACAAATATTCTTTTCTTCAAAGAGTACTGTCCCAAACTCTCCAATCTATCTTGGTAAATTTTGATACCCTTCACTCATTTTTCAAACTGTCGAACCCAGACTGCTGCAGAAAAACCAGTGTTCTTTCCAAGTTTAACAAAACCACTTTGTTCTTGCATTATATGCGCCTATCGGTAAAGCTCGTTATACCGTACACTCTTAACTGGCCTCTCAACCTGTCCTGTCAGCTTCAATGACTCCTACACCCTCTTTCCGAGTTGCACTGTTCATTTACCTGACAGTTTGTCTACTTGTTTCTCCAACCAGCCTGTGTCCTTTAGAAGTTCCACATTACCTTCCTCACCTTTTGCGATGCTTCCAGGTTTGGTATGGTCCGCATTTCCAGCAAAGTGAGTATTTGGCCTGAGATGAATTGGATTCTGAACCGGAGAGAGTGTGAGCCTAGTACTGGGATGAGTCGTCGTGATTGCCTCCTGGGTTTCAGGGAGAGCATGAGTTGGAATGAGGGAATTCTGAGGCGAAGGATAAGGGGAGAGGAGGGGTGGCGGTGAATGTTGTCAAGAGAGGGCTGGGGAAGAGGGGTTGTACTGGGCAAGGGCAGTGCAGAGTGGAGCCTTTAACAAGTCCGTTTAAAAAATGTGAGTGAACGAGCTGAGAGAAGCAAGAGGGCACGGCGCAGGGAGACAAGCGTAAAGATTCGAGGGACTTTAGGCGTGGCATAATTAGGTTTAACAACACCTTTGCGCCCGAAGTTCCTACATTACGCCGTGATTCCTTTACGCATATATCTCTGGTGTCTCTGGGCTCAAATATAAGGGGACAATGATTGAATCAAATTGAAGTATGCGCAGCCTGCGGGAGGGACCTTACACCGGGAGTTGGGATCCCACACAATACAAGAATTTACAGTACTGTGTTCCTGCTTGCTGAGTTTGAACGGAGGTTTTCGGTCACCTGAACACGTTTGAATGTGACGGTTATCATATCGGTTCCACCTGTAGGGGACTGTTTGGAATGATGGCGAGACTAAGCACCGTCGACAGAAAGACCGATCAGAGACTTAATTTGCAGGACAATCCGTCATCCCAGTTCCAGACTCCATTCTCCCAACAGACGTGATAAGATGCTTTGAACAGTGTTATCAGTGAGCAGAGATGTGCACTGTAAACGCCCCTAGCCTTGCACGACCTGAACAACAAATACAATTTGCATCACCAGCAACGGCTCTGCGTGGTTCTGGGCACCGACCAGTTCCTGCGCCGCAATATGATTCGGGAAGATGTTCCCAGTTTCCACTCTACCTCAAAATGCCGCTGCTCGTTCGTGGATGAGCAACTGTAGCGAGTGCGCTGCTTGCTAACCGGCCTCATGACAAAGCAAAGCGAAATCCAGACGGACTGCAGGAGGTATATTACTTTGCAAATCGCTAAAGTCAGGGTATCATGCAAGGTCTTACATGATGAGGAAAACGTCCTCTATTCAACGTCATGTAGGAACATAGGAATAGAGGTAGGCCATTCAGCCCTTCGAGTCGTTCCGCCATTCAATGATATCATAGCTGACTTCTGGTCTAATTTCATAAACTGCCTTCGGCCCATATCCCCCAACAGCTTTGCTTAACGAAAAGAATCTAGCTGAGATTTAAAATCAATATCAATAAAATCAATAAATTAAAATCCAGCATCCGCTGCTATTTGTGTGAGTGCGTAGAAGTAATTCCCAAAATGTCTCCTGAATGGTTTGTCTCTAATTTTTCAGACTATGCCCTTAGTTCTGGAATCCCCAACCTATGGAAATAATTTATCTACCGGTATTTTTCCTGTTATTATCTTGAAGACTTTGATCAGACCATCCCCTAACTTTCTATATTCTAGAGAAAACAGGCCTAATTTGTATAAATCTCTCCACATAACTTAATCCTGAAGTCCAGGTATTGTGTGGAAGTAATCTGATTTTTAAAACACATTGCTTTCTTCCCAGAACCTATGGTGATTGTTTCAGTTTAATAAAAGCAAAAACGCTGCGGGATGCTGGAAATCTGAAATAGCCATAGAGAATGCTGGAGAAACTCAGCTGGCCTGGTAGCACTAGTGCAGAGAGAAACGGTGAAGATTTGACTCCAGTTTGATTTCTTCAGAAGCGCCAGAGCGGATTGAGAACATTGACTCTGCTTCTCGCTCTCCCGCCGGATTTGACAGACCAGCTGAGTTCCTCCAGCATTCCCTGCGCTTACTGTTTCAATTTCAATTTTCACATCTTCATATTGGCTGCCAGACTGCAGGGAAAATTTGATTTGAACACGACAGCAATCGCAAACTCTACCTTATATACAGTGGGAAAATATCGAGAATAGAAATGTAACAGCCGATGCCTTTCAATCTACTTTTCAATCAACCCTTTAAATCACATCACCGAGGGCTTTGAAACGACTCCTGCTTATTTATTGAGGTTCATCTGAGCCAGGCTCTTAAAATAACGAGACATTAAATGCGTTCGATTTGTGATTTTGTTTTGATTTAAACAATACACGATATCTCCCCACCCCCCACCCCTTGATTGGCTTTAATAGTTGATGGATTGAACTTGGCAATAGTTACCTCACGGTGGTTAATATCTCAGCCAAGATGCTGCCTCCTGCACTGGCCACTGGTGTTAAAATGACAGCCAACCGTAAACCTTTTGTTCGACTCGCTCTCTCACATTCTCTGCGTCGCCCAGAAGGGGTAGCTGGGGTGCGGTGGGGTTCACTTACATTCCACGCAGAGTGCTGGCCTGCATGTTTTTTTTTAAAAAAATGTCAACAACAAAGACATGAATTAATGGGTGCTTAATGTGAACTCTTTGGTAATTTTCAAATCTCACTTGATACCGCCAAAGGCACCACAAATACAATGGAGTGCAACTTTGCTGCATATAAAAAAAATCAGCAAATGTGCAAAGTATCACTTCGTTTTGGCGACACGATTTTGTTTATTATTAATGATCTATATTATTTATTTATATTTGAACGCTATCGGTAGCGGCTTCAGCAGCTTCCTGAAGTTCTGAACCTGAACGGCTGCACAAAAAGCAGTATTTTCGCTATTAACGAACACACGCAGAGCTGAAAATTTCCTAATTCGTTCAAACCCCCCCCCCCCCAAATCCTCTCCACAAATTGAAATCGTTGCTCCCTGCTGTGGAAGGGAATCAATTTCGTGTCGCACATAACTCAGAAAGCTGGCCACTCCGCACACCCCCCCCCCCAACACACGCACGCCTCCAAAGCTAAAACAAACAAGCTCATCATTATATGTTCATCGCCCCTACTAATCCAGAATCTCGTTTTCTCCAGGAGTCTAGATGCTCCTCACAAAGCCTTGGGCACGTTGACTCTGTGGAAAGGTTGGCCAACCCAGCCTCAATCCAACCGTTTGTATTAATTCCTAGTGCTTCATGTTTCGGATAGAATTGAACCGTTTGACTTATTGAACTAAGCAAAACAAACAGAAAAGCAAGTCAGCAAAATCTCCCGCAAAATTCGCATCCTCAGCGAAGCACACGGTGCTAATGAATTACAGGTCGCTATTCAGCTGAGTGCCTCTCTATCCCAAATGCATTGAGAATTAACATTTCATTATGGGAGGCAGAACCTGAAATTACTTTGCTGTTACTGAAATCATATTCCTTTAACGATGTGACGCGAGTGGGGAGAAGGGTAGTCGGGGTGGTTGGTCAGGAATGCTGGACACCAAATGGAGATTGTCTTTTTTGGGGGGGGAGGGGGTAGTGAGTTTTAGCAGCATTCATCTCTCCAGCGCCTGAGAAGCGAGAAGGGAAGGTAACTTCTCGGCTGGTGATTAATGAGGCTCGTGTCTAACTCGCTGACTTGACACTGCAGTTTGTCAACGGCAGGACTTGGGGAAGTAGCGACGCCAGAGTGTCGCCCCGCGCCGCATCGCTGGGAACAAAAATTGCAAGCACATTTGATGACCGCTTAGCACTTTTGTTTTCTGAGCAGCGTTAAGTCTGCAGGTTGGCGAAGCGTTCAAAGGCATTGCAATTGAGCTTGTCTCATTGCCCCCCTGCCTGTGTGCTGTCCGCATCCAAAAGGTACTTTCGAATTAAAGCAAGATCCATCCTTATATTGGGAAAGAAACCAGCAAGAAAAGAAGTGTTTTAATTCGCCAACAGATATTACATTATACGTTACGTTATTCAAAAGTAATTCTGGAGGATATGTTTGGTGCAACATAACTGGTGTCAGATTCTACATTTTTTTGACTGGTCTATCCAACTGTCGTCCTGATTTCTGTCACTTCACGAATAGATTCATATCACAATTGAACTAAAATGTTCGTAATGACAGTGATAAAGACGAAAATCTGGGTTAAAAAAACAGCGGAGGTGGACATTTCTGTCCTTTTTCAGCTGAAAACGATTTTAGCTTTTCAAAAACAAAATTTGAATTCTGTTTGGTGAACGTTGGCTGAAGTGATTAGTGAAAATTGCAAGTATTTCGTGTGGCTCCAAGGCAGTTTGATTCCGGACAAAAATACAGAGAATCAAGATGATTCTGCAGTGGGAGCGACAAGGCTTAGTGATACAGACAGTGGGATAATTACACTGAGGCTGGGACTAATGCGTTGTAACGCACAGCTTCATTCCCCCTCCCCACTCAAGGAGCAGTCACACCTAAATCGAATTTAAATTCAATTAACCAAAGGAAAAAATTCTGGATTTGAACACCAGCCTCAGTAATGCCGCCCTTCGGTTACTGTTCCAACAATCTGGCTCATTTTAAGCCTCTGGAGGAAGGAATTCTGCCCTACATGTGACTCCAGACCCACAGCAATGTGGTTGACTTTTAACTGCCCTCTAAAACGATCTACCCTTGTTCAAAGGATGGGCAATAAATGGATACCCGCAACTGTGAAAAAAAATTAAAAGGAAACGCACGACTACCAGCTTAGCTCAGTCTAAACGTGGGTGGTTTTCCTCTCTCCATCCACATATGCCGGGATTTGAAAAGGACGCACCACACACACACACACACACACACACATTATTAGGCACATTCTCGTCTAATTACTGCAAGAAAACTCTTTCTAGCAACTTCCTTTGCAGGGAACGGGAAAACGGGTTTGGTGGTGTGGGGTGTGAACTACAGAGATGTACCAGGCCAGCGCCAAGTGTGAGAGCTTTTAACACACCTCTTCTGAGCTGGGAGAGGGAGCGTCAAGGAGATTGGAGATTCAGGTGGTGCCAATCCCATTCAGTTGAACCACAGGTTCCTCGCTCCTCTCTCGACGCTAAGAAACTTTGAACGCTCAAACAGATCAAAAAAAAAAGCAACATACCCCCCCCCCCAAAAAAAACCACTTGGTCCAGTTTTGCCCTGTTTTTGTCCCTGGCCGTAACACTTAAACATAGTAGCTTCCAGACAGACTGCCTGGGCAGTATTGCCACTAAGTCCTGTACAAATTATTTTTGAAACTTCTATTGAGGGATTCCGATTGTCATTGAGAGCTGGCACGGATATGTCTATGTAGTTGGTAGATTTCAACTTCACATTGTGCTAGTATAAATAGGCCAGATGCAACTCTCTTTATAAGAATGTTCCCCCTTTAAACAGGCGAGTGAATATTGCGAGTGTATAATCATTGGTGCTCACGTTTCATTCTGTCCGGTACCTGTTTACCAGAAGATCCAAAACTATTGCTGGTAAATCCCCATCTGGAACACATTAAACGTCTTATTACATTATTTCATTCCTCAATAAAACCAATTCAAAGGAAGAATTCGTTCACAGATGCTGCAGTTAAAATGGAGAGACGCGGAGGCTGCGTCCCCCACTTGGTGCTGTCGGAACATTACATTCGATATTACACCGGGTAGGAGCTACACACTGAGACCCTGCGCCCAGTCCCCTCACAGGATCGATCCTGCCTAGTGAGGGCTGTTCATATTTGATAGATTACAAAGTCTGGGTGGGGCTATTGTGGGAATTATCTGTTCGTTTTGCTGGGGAAAAGATCGGGGCCAAACGAATGAAGATTTTTTAAAAATTTCGAAATATTCATTATTCATTAATAAAAGTCTTTATACATAGTCACAAACGCAGTTCGGTTCTGTACAGTAGCATATCAGGGAAACATCGGAGTTTGACTTCTCCAAACCGATGAAGGTGCACAGAGAAGGACACACGGCACCTTTTCAGAACTTGCCCGGGACTGAGTCCATTTTTCTGATGTAATAGTGAAGCTACTGTTCAGTGCTGTGTTATCTATCAGTTCGATCCCGCCTACTGTGGAATTACTTGCTCTGATTGCTACATTTAAAACAAAACTATATTGACATTCCTAAATCTAAATTATTTAAAGTCGTTATTCTAAGACAGTTATGTGTGAAATCTCGCTCGAAAACAAAACATTCGGTGGGAGAGCCGGGAGTCAGTCCTGTCTAAACAAATTTCTCTTTTCAACTAGATTATTATTTTCATGTAATTCTGCAATGAACCATGCGATTAATAATGTAGGAATTTTTAAAAATATTATCGCCATCAAATTGTCACGCAAACGTTTTTTCTCACATGCTACATTACCTACAGGAACCACAGTAAAAGTCAGTGACCTCGTAAGCAACTTAATAGTTATCACCGACAGTCTACTGTCACACCGTTTTTCCTTGCACACTCATATACCAGCGGATTAAAAGATAAAGCGATTTTGAAATGATTCCAGTTTAACTCAGATCTGTAACAGGCTAGTGGGGGAGCGTAGCATGAAATCAGTGTACTGAAATGTGTTGGAAAGCCTAGCAACCGCGAACAAGTTCAATTACCCGAATATAAAATAAAACAAAGAACTGTAGATGCCGAAGATCTGAGACAAACAGAAATTGCTGGAGGAACTCAAGGGGTTCTGGCAGCATCTGTGGAGAGAAAGCAGAGTGAAAGCTTTGGGTCCAGTGCCCTTGATGACCCGAATCCTAGCTGGCGACAGTGACCTGCCCTCAAAACACATTGCGGTGTAGTCTCCAAACAAAATCTCACCGAGTCAGTGCCTGCTTGACAGAAATACACCCCCGTACAAAGCCTACAGTCGAAGCCGATTCAACGGCTTTTGGAACAAAGCAGTTCTCTTACTGTTTGTAAATAAAACAGTTGCGCGCTGTATTTCTGTTTAAACGGTTGAATGGATCCATTTTACTGATTAGGAGCACATTGCTGCACATGCCGTCTGACCCTTGTTTTTACTGGTTAGATGTTTTCCAAACAGTGTCATTGAATTCCATTAGTCACCGTACCTTGGATCGAAGGTGGAAATTGTTGGAAAAGCTCAGCAGGTCTGGCAGCATCTGTGGAGAGAAATCAGAGTTAATGTTTCGGGTCGAGAGACCCTTCCTGAGAACTCGGAAGAGTTGAGGAAGGGTCAGTTCTGAAGAAGGATCCTGGGACTCCAAACGTTAACTCTGATTTCTCTCCACAGATGTTGCCAGACCTGTAGAGCTTTTCCAGCAATTTCTGTTTTTGTTTGTGTTAATATTAGTTTAGCTTTTTTTCAGTTCATTCATTCAGGGTTTGGGCTCCAGCATTTATTGCTCATCTCATCTCTCCTGCCATTTTCCAAGGGTTTTTTTTTAATGTCTATAAAATACGTGACACTGCAATGTATAAAATTAATTTTGGGGAACTGACTGACTGCAATTGTAAATTTCAACAATAAATTTTCACCCAATATTCTGCCTGCATTAAGGATGCCTTTCAGAACCAATTAAGGATGAGTTAAGAGAAAATAAAGTGTATGGATAATAATTCACAGTTTAAATTCCCTTCAGATTGCAGGTACATTATTAATGTTAACATTTATATCGTCCAGAATATAAATAAATGTTCAAATAAAAGCAAAATACTGCAGATACTGGAGGTTTGATTCTGAATTGGAGGAGGTTGATTTTAATCAGGTAAGGCAGGATCTGGCTAAAGTGGACTGGGAGCAGCTGCTCGCAGGAAAATCCACATCAGAGCAGTAGGAGACATTCAACAAATCCAGAGAGGAACCACCTGTGAGATCCTTCATGTACGCCAGATCGGTCTGCACCACCGTACGCTGCCCTCAAAGCAGCTGTGGGGTGGTTGAGGCTGTTACACATCTCCTGCTGGAATGTGCCTTTGTATAGGAAGTCTGGAGAGAGATGCAGTGGTTTTTGTCATCGTTCGTCCCGAGCAGCTCCATGACACGGGACTCTGTGCTCTACAGAGTCTGTTCCCTAGGACGCACGCAGAGACAAACGTCAACTGTGCCTGGAGGACCATCAAGTTAGTGAAAGATGCTCTTTGGTTTGCCCAAAACTTGTTGGCCATCCAGAACAAAGAGTTAACTCTAACCATCTGTTGCAGACTGGCACATTCCAAGGCCCAGAACTACATGCTGGGGGACACACTAAAGCTTGGGGCAGCTGCTTTCAAGGCGCAGTGGGGAAAGACCACCTTCTGAGGCCTTCCTGCTGAACTTAAATGGGCATCTGTTCAGTTATTGGACCCTCCTGGCACCTCAAATGCATGTAAATATAGTCTTGTTTAAGTAAGAAGTGCCTTTGGTTTGTTTGGAAAGAGTCAAACTCCAATGTCTGTTTGTTTTCTTGCTATACTACTCTAACAGAACCAAACTGTGATTATGTATAAATATAAAGTTTTTTTTATGAAGAAAATATACTTTTGAAATAAAACAAGTCCAGACAATCCTGGATAGAGTCAAGCTCCAATGTTTATTTGTTTCTCCATTTGCTACTGTACAAAACTGAGCTGCTTCAGTGACCATGATAAATATATTATGAACAAAGTATTTTTTTGAAATTAAAACAAACAAGTCCAGAGAACCCTGGATATCAAGGAATATACAGGATCAGAATGGGGGAAAAAAGCTTATGGTAGATTCTGAAGGTTCTAAACAGGAGATGCCCTAAACGAGAGCCAAAAGTACAAGAAAAAGAAGTTAGGAGAGCAAAGAGGGGACACAAGAAAACAATAACTGGTGGGTAACATTATGAAAAATCCAAAGGTGTTTTATAACTATATTAGGGGCAAAAGAATAAGCAGGGAAAAGTAGGGCCCATTAGCAAATAAAATGGCAATCTGTGTGTGGAGCTGGAAGAAATATTGAGGTTCTAAATGAATACTTTTCATTTGTATTCAATACAGACAAAGGAAGGTTTAGATATAGAAATCAGGGAGGGGATTTGTGATATACTTAGGAACAGGAGTAGGCCATTCAGCCCCTCATACCTATACTGCCATTCAATGAGATAATTGCTGATCTGTGGTTTCACCATATACTGCCTATGGTCCATTTCCCTTAATGCCTTAACTTAATTGAAACACACTTTATTCTTACAACACATTTAAATTACAAAAATTAATTTGCATAACTTTACTGTATTAAAATACCTAACAAGACAATGTATAATATAATAACTAATCATCAACTGTTCCAATATTGGTAGCATCCCATAAATACACCCTTTGGCAAAAATGCAATTCAGCAAAACAGTTATGGTTCTCGCATGCTGTCTCTCTCCAGTTCAGAAGAAAGAAACAATCTGCCCCTTTTGGTTTTTAAGAGTAAACCTCACCAAGAATTCACTTTAGCATCCGGGAATTTGGGCTTTTTGCTCAGCAGCTAGCAGAAATCGTCAACCAAATGAAAGCAAAACTAAAAGCCCTTCAGGGTCTGAGTGAGCCCTGACCCTGCACACTCATAATTCTTTTGTCTCATTTTAAAAACAAAATACCCAGGGAGAATTCAAAAGCAGTTTACAACAGCCTGTCTGAAGGAGACATTTCAGTACCACTGTGACAACACGCTCTGCAAGAGAAGCAACACAGAACACCTCTTTAAAAGTATCATCACAATAAAAAGTATTGATCTCTGATTTAAAACTAATAACTGAATCAGAATCCACTGCCATTCGTGAAAGATAGTTCCAAACATCTACCATCCTTTGTGTGTAGAAGTGATTCTTAACATCTCTCCTGAATGGTCTGGTCCTAATTTTTGCACTGCGTCCCTAGTTCTAGAATTCCCAACCAGTGGAAATAGATTACCTTTATCTACACTGTCTATTCCTGTTAATATCTTGAAGACTTCTATCAGATCCACCCTTAATTTCTACAAACTAGCGTTGAGAGAGAAAGGACATTTTAGCAATTTTAGCAGTCTTGAAAGTGGATAAATACTCCTAGGCACAGATGAAGTGTATCCCAGGCTGCTGTGACAGGCAAGGGAGGAGATTGCAGAGGCTCTGACATCAATTTTCAAACCCTTTCTGGTCACAGGAGAGGTGACACCGATCTGCTAATGTGGTAAGTTAATCAAGAAGGTTGGTAAGGATAAACCAAGAAGCTATAGGCCAATGAGTCTAACATCGGTGGGAGGGAAATTTTTGGAAAAAAATTCTGAAGGACAGAATTAATCTCTGCTTGGACAGGCAAGGATTTATCAAGGATAGCCAGCATGGCTTTGTAAAGGGGAGATCATGTCTAACAAATTCGATTGAAGTTTTTGAGGAGGTTTTGTGTAGGTGAGCATAGTGCAGGTGATGCAGTCTACTTGAACTTCTATAAGGCTTTTGACAAGGTCCCACATGGCTGAATGGTTAAGAAGTTATGAGCCCAAAAGGAAACAAAGGATTATCGTTAAAGAATGCTTTGTGACTGGAAGTCTGTGTCCAGTGATGTATCACATGGTTCAGTGCTGTGTCACTTGATGTTTGTTGCGTACATGAATGATCTAGATATGAATGTAGGAGTTATGATCAGTAAGCTCGTTGATGACATGAAAATTGGTGGTGTTGCAAATAACAAGGAGGAAAACCTTACACGAGATATAGATGAGTTGGTCAGATTGTATGTACAGTGGCAAATGGAATTTAATCCAGAAAAGTGTGAGGTGATACATTTTGGGAGGACTAACAATGCAAGGGAGTACACATCAAATGGTAGGACCCTAGGAAGTAAAAAAGTGTCAGAGGGACCTCGGCGTGCATGTCCATATATCTTTGAAGAAAGCAGAACAGGTAGTATAAGGTATTCAAGACAACATATATACATTGCTTGACTTTATTAGTCATGGCATTGAATTCAAGAGCAGAGAGCTTATCACTAAGCTGTACAGGATGTTAGTTAGGCCATATCTTTGTGTGCAGTTCTGGTTGTCACATGATCGGAAGAACGTGATTGTACAAAAGTGGGTGCAGAGGAGGTTCACTATGATTTTTTTTTTCCTTTATCATTAATGGGATGAGGATATTGCTGGCTAGACAGCATTTATTGCCCAGAAGCCAATTCAGAGTCAACCACATTGCTGTGGGCTGGAGTCACGTGGAGGCCAGACCAGGTAGGGATGACAGCTTCCTTTCCTAAAGGACATTAGTGAACCAGATGGGTTTTTCCTGACAATCAGCAATGGATTCATGGTCATCATTAGATTTTTAATTCCAGATATTTTAATGAATTCAAATATCACCATCTGCTGTGTCGGGAATTGAACCCAGGATGTTATCTTGATCTCTGGATCAACAATCCAGTGATAATACCACTAGGCCACTGCCTCCCCCATGGATGTTCCCTGAGTTGGGGTAATTCAGTGATGAAGAGACACTAGGTAAACTAAGATCAGGGCAGTGAGGACTGAGAGGAATTTGTTCGAGGTGTGCAAATTTCTCCTTAGTAGGGGGTCAATAACCAAGGGGCAAATTTTAAAGTGAGGAGCAAGAAGTTCAGAAGGAATTTGAGGGAAAAAAATCCCCAGAAGGCTGTGGGCATCTGGAACTCACTGTCTAAAGGGGCAGTGAAGACATTTAAGAAATATTTAGATGAACACTTGAAATGCCTTGCATGCAAGACTGCAGGCCAAGTGCTGGAAAATAAGTTTCAATACGTGGAAGTTTGGTGACAAGTGCAGACACAATGGGCTGAAGGGCCTCATTCCATGCTGTAAAATTCCATGACTCTCTGAAATAAAAACAGAAATTGCTAGAGAAACTCAGTAGATACGGCAGAATCAATGGAGAGAGAAACAGTTAGGTTTGAGACAAGTTCCAAGGAAGAGTCATAGTTGACTCAAATCACTAACTCATTTTCTTTTTCCACAAAGGTGCCAGACTTGCTGAGTTTCTCTAGCATTTTCTGTTTTTAGTATAGACTTTAGTTATTTGGTAGGAAAAAAGTTGAGTATTGCTGAAAATGCCACATTTTATTGAAGCACTGAGCTTGAAGCACTCAACAGGACATTTCATAAGAATAAAATTTTAAGGGGAAAGCCAATGTTTGCATTGCATGAGAGGAGCGTACTGATTGTTTGGCAAATGGATATACATTGTATAAATGCTTTGTGGCTTCCATATCAAGAAAAATATTATATACCTATCTTTGAACCTTACAACTTTTATTGAACACGATTGAAATTGGACAGATATATGGGTGCCAAAACCAAATAAATCTTGATGCCTTGTTAGAAAGTGCCGAGTCCAGCAAGCAGCTCTAATAATACAATTAAGGCAGGCAACACATCACCAGCATATGTTGTTCTGTGGCAGTCTAAAGGCGTAGCTTTTATACCTCTAAAATAAACTAATTGCTGAAGAAACTCTCATATGTGGAAAGAAAACAGAGTTAATGTTTCAAGTCCAATGATCTGTCTCCCGAACAGAAGTAGGGTCACTGAACTCAAAACATTAACGCTGTTTTCTCTCTATAGATGCTGCCAGTCTTGCTGAGTTTTTGCAGCAATTTCTGTTTTTGTGCATTTATATATCTGTTTGGTTGAGGCCAACTCCACTTGAATACAATCTTGTGTAATGACAGAGTATGAGCTTAAACTTTATGCTTCAGTTAATCATAACAACTCAAATACTGTGCAGAGTTTTGGTGGTCTTCTTATTTAAGGAAGGATGTAAATGCATAGGACACATTTCAGAAGAGCATTACCAAATTGGCCCTTGGGATCTTGGTATACCTGGTAGTCTTATGAGGAATGGTTGGATAGACTGGTCTCGTTTCCACTGGAGTTAAGAGTGAGCAGTGACTTGATTGAAGTGTACAAGATTCATTGAATGATCATGACAAGGTGGGCATGGAAAGTATGTTTCCTCATGTGGCTAAACCCAAAACTAAGGAACACTGTTAGGGGTTTCCATTTTAGGACAGAAATGTGGGACTCTTCTTCGTCAAAGGGTTGTGTGACTTTGGAACTATAACTAAGAAGACATTGGAGGTGGGTTTATAGATAATAGAATCCCTACAGTGTGGAAAAAGGCCATTCTGCCCATCAGGTCCACACCAACCCTCCAAAGAGCATCTCACCAGACCCACCCCCTACCCTATCCCTGCATTTCCCACCCTAGACACTACAAACAATTTAGAATGACCAGTCCACCTAAGCTGCACATCTTTGGGCTGTGGGAGGAAACCAGAGCACCCAGAGACATGGGGAAAATGTGCAAACTCCACACAGACAGTCACCCAAGGCTGGGATCAAACCCAGGTCCCTGGTGCTGTGAGGCAGCAATGCTAACCACTGAGCCACCATGCCACCCATTGAATTGTCTTGTCATTGAATGTCTTTAAGGTGGAGGTGGAGAGATTCTTGTTAGACAAGGGAATCAAAGAATATTTGGGGCTAGATGGGAAAGTGAAATACAGAGCATACACATGATCTTATTAAATGGCCAAGTTGGCTTGAATTGTCAAATGACTGACTTCTGTTCCTAATGCGCATGTTCGTATGTAGAATGATAGATAGGAACAGGAATAGATTATTCAGCCCATTGAGCCAGCCCTGCCGTTTAATCTGATCATGGCTGACTGACCACTTCAATACCTTTTCCCCACCCCCTTCCATAAACCTGTGTACCATTGATAATCGGAAATCTATCAAGCTGGACAATAAACATGCTCAAAGCTAATTTAACACAATGGTACAGAATTCTAAATATTTACAGGTCTCTGAGTAAAACAAAATCCTCATGTCAGATCCAAGTGGCATTCTCTTTATTTTTAATTTGTACTCCTGGTCCGAGACTCTCTAGCCAGAGGAAACATCTGACCTGCAATTATCCTGAATTTTCCTTTAAGTATTTTATACATTTCATTGAGATCACCTCTCATTATTTGAAATTCTAGAAAATACAGGCCCAGTTTGCCCAATATCCCTTCGTAGGACAGTCCCATCAGCCCTGCAACAAGCACTCTCTGTATGGCAACACTATCATTCCTGAGATAAGGAGACCAAATCTGCTTATAGTCCTCAAGGTGCAGCCTAACCTAGCTCCGACACAATTAAAGACAGACTTCACTATTCATATGTTGAAATCCTCTTGCAATAAAGGCTAACATTCTATTACTCTTCCTAATGGCTTGCTGCACCTTTATGTTAGCCTTCAGTGACTTATCACCTCGGTCTACAGTTTCTGCATCTGCACTCCCACTTTCCACCTTCTTACCATTTAAGAGCATCTGTTCCTCATACCAAAGTGGAAAACCTCACATTTTTTCACATTATATTTCATCTGCCATGTTCTTGCCATTCACTAAGCCTTTCCAAATCCTGCTGAAGACACGTTACATCCTTATCACAATACACATTCCCACTTAGCTTTGTATCATGTGCACATTCGGAAATATTACATTTAGTCCCCAACTCCAAATCATTAATATATATTGTGAATGAGTGGGGTACAAGTTCAAATCCTTGGAGATCCCCACTATTTACACTCTTCTAATGTGAGAATTACATTTATTCCTGCTCTCTGTTTTCTGTCTGTTAGACAACCATTAAACCATGCCAGTATATTATCACCTATCCCATGTGCTTTAATTCTTTTAACAAGGCTTCAGTGGTGGATTTTATCAAAATCCTTTCAAAAAACTATTTATATGACAACCATTGGCTCTCCGTATCAATTTTGTTAGTAATGTCTTCAAAAAACTACAACAAATTCATCCAAATTGATTTTCCATTCATAAATCCATGCTAACTATGTGCAATCAGATCATCAGATGGAGGAAATAAACCCCTTGGGTCACTGTTGGGTACAATTTGTCAGTTTTGGAACATAAATTTTGTCAGTTTAAAACAAATCTTGGAATGTTCCATGTAATATCCATATATTTATGCTGGAGTTCTGCAGTGGGAACAAACTATAATAAAATATGAAATACTCTACACCATTGTAAACCATGCTAAATGGAATCTCTTTCAATTCCTCCCACTTCCTACAGACAAAGGGGGTGGCCATGGGTACCTGCATGGGCCCAAGCTATGCCTGCCTCTTTGTAGGTTATGTGGAACAATCCCTCTTCCATACCTACACAGGCCCTAAACCCCACCTCTTCCTCCGTTACATTGATGACTGCATCGGCGCCGCCTCGTGCTCCCATGAGGAGCTCGAACAGTTCATCCACTTCACCAACACCTTCCACCCCAACCTTAAGTTCACCTGGACCATCTCCAACACTTCTCTCTCCTTCCTGGACCTCTCTGTCTCCATCTCGGGTAACCACCTAGAAACCGATGTCCATTTCAAGCCCACTGACTCCCACAGCTACCTGGAATACACCTCCTCCCACCCACCTTTCTGCAAAAATGCCATCCCCTATTCCCAATTCCTTCACCTCCGCCGCATCTGCTCCCAGGATGAGACATTCCACTCCCGTACATCTCAGATGTCCTCTTTCTTCAAGGACCGCAACCTCCCCCCCACAGTGGTCAAGAACGCCCTCGACCGTGTCTCCCGCATTTCCCGTAACACATCCCTCACACCCCGTCCCCGCAATAATAACCAAAAAAGAATCCCCCTCATCCTCACGTACCACCCCACCAACCTTCGGATCCAACGCATCATCCTCCGACACTTCTGCCATCTGCAATCAGACCCCACCACCAAAGACATCTTTCCCTCCCCACCCTTATCTGCCTTCCGGAGGGACCACTCCCTCTGCGACACCCTTGTCCGCTCCACACTCCCCTCCAGCCCCACCACACCCGGCACTTTTCCCTGCAACCGCAGGAAGTGCTACACCTGCCCCACACCTCCTCCCTCACCCCAATCCCAGGCCCCAAGAAGACTTTCCACATCAGGCAGATGTTCACCTGCACATCTGCCAATGTGGTATACTGCATCCGGTGTACCCGTTGTGGCTTCCTCTACATCGGGGAAACCAAGCGGAGGCTTGGGGACCGCTTTGCAGAACACCTGCGCTCAGTTCGCAACAAACAACTGCACCTCCCAGTCGTGAACCATTTCAACTCCCCCTCCCATTCCTCAGACGACATGTCCATCCTGGGCCTCCTGCAATGCCACAGTGATGCCACCCGAAGGCTGCAGGAACAGCAAATCATATTCAGCCTGGGAACCCTGCAGCCCAATGGTATCAATGTGGATTTCACAAGCTTCAAAATCTCCCCTCCCCCAACCGCACCCCCAAACCAGCCAAGCTCATCTCCACCTCCCTACCCTGTTTTTCCTCTCACCTATCCCCTCCTCCCACCTCAAGCCCTACCCCCATCTCCTATCTACTAACATCATCCCGCCCCCTTGACCTGTCCGTCCTCCCTGGACTGACCTACCTCCTCCCTACCCCCCCACCTACACTCACCTTTACTGGCTCCATCCCCGCCTCTTCGACTTGTCTGCCTCCTCTCCACCTATCCTCTCCTCTATCCATCCTCTATCTGCCTCCCCCCCTCCCTATTTATTTCAGTACCCTCTTCCCCTCCCCCATTTCTGATGAAGGGTCTCGGCCCGAAACGTCAAGTTTTCCTGCTCCTGTGATGCTGCTTGGCCTGCTGTTTCATCCAGCCCCATGCCTTGTTATCTCAGATTCTCCAGCATCTGCAGTACCTTTTATCTCTAAATGGAATCAAGTTAGGTAAAGTGGAAGTACAATGAGATCTAGGTGTTCTTGTACATCGGTCAATGAAAACAAGCATGCAGGTACAGCAGGCAGTGAAGAAAGCTAATGGCATGCTGGCCTTCATAACAAGAGGAATTGAGTAAGGGAGCAAAGAAGTCCTTCTGCAGCTGTACAGGGCCCTGGTAAGACCCCACCTGGAGTATTGCATGCAGTTTTGGTCTCCAAATTTGAGGAAGGACGTTCTTGCTCTTGAGGGAGTGCAGCGTAGGTTCACGAGGTTAATTCCCGGAATGGCGGGACTATCATATGTTGAAAGATTGGAGCGACTGGGCTTGTATACACTTGAGTTTAGAAGGATGAGAGGGGATCTGATTGAGATGTATAAGATTATTAAGGGATTGGACACTCTGGAGGCAGGGAGCATGTTTCCACTGGTGGGTGAGTCCAGAACCAGAGGACACAGTTTAAAAATAAGGGGTAGGCCATTTAGAACAGAGTTGAGGAAAAACTTCTTCACCCAGAGAGTGGTGGATATATGGAATGCTCTGCCCCAGAAGGCAGCGGAGGCCAAGTCTCTGGATACTTTCAAGAAAGAGATGGATAGAGCTCTTATAGATAATGGAATCAAGGGTTATGGAGATAAGGCAGGAACAGGATACTGATTGCGGATGATCAGCCATGATCATAATGAATGGTGGTGCTGGCTCGAAGGGCCGAATGGCCTACTCCTGCACCTATTGTCTATTGTCTATTGTGTATACAGGCTCCCTGAATTGTTCAGGTGTAAAATTCAGCCCATTACATCAGCATGGGTTCTCAGAATGAGCATTTCATTTTGTATCATTTTCCTTATATCGGTGCACATCCTTCCTTTTCAGATAACAGTCTAATGTGTATTCAGCCAAACTGCTCCTTCCACAAGTCCAAACTGTGCATTAGTGATCCAGGCCATGAATTTATAAATATCTTTTTTGTTTTGAAGTGTCACTTTTTTTTTGATGGTCTCATTATTCAGCCCCATCCTAGCTGCTCAGTTGAGTTTCTGTTCCTAGGAAAGGCTGTGATCACATTTTGCATGTGAATCGTCAGTTATCATGCACAGGTCTGAGGCTGACAATTCCTATTTCTGTACGCCACAGTTCTGAAGGAGAGTCATATTGGACTGAAAACTCTGCTCCTCTCTCTGCAGCCAGACCTGCTGAACTTCTCCAGTACCTTTTGGGTTTATTTTAATTTCAGATCTCTAGGTTCTGCAGGATTTTATTTTTATCACATTGGCCTGTTTTAAAATTTATTCACAGGGTGAATGTATCGCTGATACCTAAAGCCCATGCAATACGCCTTAATGACTACCGCCAATAGGCTCTGACCTCCATAATCATGAAGTGCTTTGAAAGGCTGGTCATGGCCCACATCAACTCCAGTCTCCCAGCCTGCATCGATCCCCTACAATTTGCCTACCAACATAACAGGTCCACAGCTGATGCCATATCCGTAGCCCTGCATCTCATCCCTGGAACATCAGGACAACAGGACACCTACATCAGACTCCTGACTGCAGCTCCACCTTCAACACCATTATCTCCTCCAAACTGATCTTAAAACTTTGTGACCTTGGTCTCAGCTCTGCCCTCTGCAACTGGATCCTCAGCTTTCTGACCCACAGGCCTCAATCAGTGAGGCCAGGTAACTGCACCTCCTCCACAATAGCACTCAGCACTAGAGCCCCCCCACCAAAGGATATGTCCTCAGCCCCCTACTGTACTCCCTGTATGCCCACAACTGCGCTGATTAATTCTGAAGGGCCGCCATCTACAAGTTCGCTGACGATACCATCGTAGTCAGACAGACATCTAACAATGGGGAGTCAAAATACAGAAATGAGGTAGATGGTTTGGTGACATAGTGCTATGAGAACAGCCTCTCTTTCAATGCCAGCAAGACTAAAGAACTGATTATTGACTTCAGAAAGAAAGGAGGAGAACACACGCCCATCTACATCAATTGAACTAAGGTTGAGAGGGTGGAGAGTGTCAAGTTCCTCAGAGTGACGATGATAACCAACAACCTGTCCTGGATGTTTCACGTAGATGCAAAGGTCAAGAAGGCACAACAACACCTCTTCTTCCTTGGTTGGCTTAGGAATTTTGGCATGTCCATAAGAACCCTTACCAACTTCTACAGACACACAATTGAAAGCATACTGTCCAGGCCCAAAATGACCTGGTATGGCAATTGTTCTGCCCAGGACTGTAAGAAACTACAGAAGGTGGTTTGCACATCTGAAACCATCATGGTAGCCAACCTTCCATCCATGTACTCCATTTACATGGCTCACTGCCACGGAAAAGTTGCCAACATCAGCAATGACCCATCACTCACCGCTAATGATCTCCTACAACTTCTTCAGTCAAGCAGAAGATACAGAAGCCTGAACACACATACCAGCAAGTTCAGGAACAGCTTCTAGCCAGCCACTATTAGAATGATAAATAGACTCTCTCGTCTCAAACGATGTTGATCTTGCTAACATTGATCTCACCTAGTGCATGCCCCGTGCAATGTAACCTGTATGCCTCTGTTTAAGTCTTTTTGATCTGTACATCCTTGCGTACGGTGACCTGCTTGTACTGCTCTTAAACAAAGCTTTTCACTGTATTTCCGCATGTGACAATCAATTGAACAATCAATCCATCGATCAGCAACAGTCACAAGGAACGCAATACTCCTCCTTCCTTCTGCTCAATAATGTGTAGTGTGAAACAAAACTCTAAAAATAGAGATGGCTCTTATTAATTTAGTGAGAAGCTGCATCCTGTTTTTCCCCTCAAATTTACTTGCCTTTCTCATTAACATCCAAGTTTAAGGGATTTCTGAGTGAATTTCCACATCAAACACTCCATTTGAGAACTCTTATTCTCCCTAACTGGGCAAGCAGCTGAATGACAGAGCAACATCTGTCTTAAATCCCAGAAATAGCATATCGTTTCCATCTGAATACAATCATTTTTATTTCATTCATCAGGGTTTATTATCTGCCAAATGTAGGGGAAGAATCATGTATCTGGCAGTATAATCCAAGATTTCAGACGATAATTAAATTCTTTGTTTTCATTGGCACTTCTTTCAGTTTTCTCGAAATCCAATGCCATAAGTTTTAGTGCCAGTCTAAAGTAATAATTACTTCTTTAATGGCAATTTGTAAATTCCTGAATAATTCAGAGTGGGTCTCAAACTGCTTCTCTCTGGTCATCACAATATTGTTAAAAACGTGAATGGAAAAGCCAGGTTGTTTTTGTTCCATGATATGGATCTCAGGTTATTACATTCTCCTTCCCTCTCCTAGCCGCAGCTAGATGTATTTTTACTTCTGGGAGTCTCATACAAAAGAACAGTGGGTGCAAGTGCTGACCAGATGACAGGGTTGTAGGGAAATTCGAGGATTAAAGCATTGGAGATACCCACCCCATCTCAACAACTGCCCGGAATCCAATAGCTGTTGGTGAAGGAATGGCTAAGTCTACTCATTTTGCTGGCTGCAACACACAATGGTAACATACAGCCTCTATAACTATAACTGTCTAAATATAAAAAGTATTAAAATGAACAATGAATAAAGGTTGAGGAACAGGTTGAAGACCAGAAGTAACTGATTACCACATGGACCCAAATTGATTCTCTCCTCCCACTATTTTAACCAAGGTGTTTAATCCACTTAAAACTAAAGAGATAAAGTAATGAACGCAGGAATATCCTTCAACCACAAAATAGTAGAATATAAATTTCTACAATCAGAGACTCCAAGGTTGAGGAGAAATCAGTCTTAGTTAGCGAAATATTTTCAAATGTAATGCACAGAACATTTTCTGCGAGAATTTGCAGCCTAGATGCATACCATTCGGCGACCCGTTTGATGGAAGATTATGAAACAAATCCTATTACTCTGGTCTTCCTATAAAACTTGCTTTTATCAGTCATGGCATAGATTATAAAGCAGGTTATGCTAGAGGTGTACAGGAGGCAAGTATATTTTTAGTAGACATCACTGACAAAACAATACAACTGTGTAGAAGCAGCATTATCCTGTGCTATATCTATCCTTGGAGTGTTTGACAGAGACATTATTGAGGGACATTTATTTTCAGTTTAAAAGAGTAGGGAATGCTTTACTCTGTGTCTTGGGAGTGTTTGATGGAGACAGTGTCAAGTTATCTTTACTTCCAGTTTAAAAGAGTAGAGAAAGCTTTACTTTCTAACTTTTAATTAGAATTTTTTAATTTTTAATTTTTAATTTTAATTAGGCCACAGCTGCAGTTCTGATGATAACGTAATAGAAAGGATGTGATTGAATTTAGGGGTGCAGAAGAGATTCACCAGGATGTTATCTGGAATGGAGCAGTTTAGCTATGAAGGCAGATTGGATAAGCTCTGGAGAAGGCTGACAGGGAACCTGATGGAGGTTTATCAGAATATGCCGGGTAAGGACAGACTGGATTAAAAGCAACTGTTCACCTTAATTGAAGGGTCAATAACAAGGGGGCATAATTTTAAGATGAAAAGCGGGAGGCTTTTCACCTAAAGAGTGGTAGGTGTCTGGAATGCAAGGCTTGGGAGGGTAGTTGAGGCAGGAAACGTCACGACCTTTAAAAAATACTTGGATAAGCAATTGTTATAGCATTCAAAGCTAGAGGCCAAGTGCTAGAAAGTTGGACTACAGCCGATTTAGAGTCAATTTTTATTGGTGCAACTCAATAGACCAAAGGCCCTCTTTTGTACTGTATAATTCTATAAGTTCATGCATCAGTCCCAGCTGCACATTCCTCTGGATGGATGCAGTAATCCCTAATTGCTTAACACTGATGATGTCACAATCCTTGGTGTAAAATTATTTCTCCTAATCTCACTCCTTAAGACTCTCAGAGACAACCTTACATACGGCAGATCAATTAAGTTTCTGATCAATGGTAAGACCCAGGATAGTAATAATGGGCCTTTCAACAATAATAATGTCATGCGTAGATGATTAGGTTCTATCTTGTTGGAGATGATCATTGACATGAATGCTACTAGCCACAGATCAGCCCAAGTCTAGATATTGTCCCGGTCTGAGAAAAGAGAAAAATGAAGTTAACATTTCGAGTCTATTTACTCTTCTTTGGAACATTCTGAAGAAGGGTTATTGGACTCAAAACATTAACTCTGCTTCTCTCTCCATGCTCCCAAATCTGCTGGGTTTCTCCAGCACTTTCTGTTTTTATTTCAGATCTCCAGCATCCACAGTATTTTCCTTTCATTGTCCTGGTCTTGCTGCATATTGATAGGGAATAATGAACAGGATATCTGACTATAACAAGGTGTGGGGCTGGATGAACACAGCAGGCCAAGTAGCATCATAGGAGCAGGAAAGCTTGACGTTTCGGGCCTAGACCCTTCATCAGAAATGGGGGAGGAGAAGGGGTTTCTGAAATAAATAGGGAGAGAGGGGGAGGTGGATAGAGAGATCCTCTGAGGTTTATCCGGAGGGAGGAGGGTAACTTCTTCAGGGCAGGCATCCTTAGAAGATGCTTCGCAGTGGGGTTAAAATTGTATCAGAGATAATAGGAACTGCAATAATGAGGGGTATAGATAAAGTTAATGGTAGTTGTCTTTTCCCTAGAATGGGGAATTTCAAGACGAGGGGACACATTTTTAAGGTGAGAGGAGAAAAAGTTAAAAAAAGATATGAGGAGCAAATCTTTTACACAGAGGGTGGTTCACACATGGAATGAACGTCTTGAGGAAGTGATGAATGCGGGTACAATTACAATGTTTAAAAGGCATTTGAATAAGTACATGAATAGGAAAGGTTTGGAGGGATATGGGCAAAGAGCAGGCGGGTGGGATTAGTTTAGCTTGGAGTTCTGTTTGGCATGGACTGGTTGGACTGAACAGTCTGTTAATTCCGTGCTGTATGACTCTATGACTCTATGACTTTGTTAACTGCACATCTTGTCTCATCAGTATGCATCAATCTCATCAATATTCTAGCCTACCACCAGCAGTCAGTAAACTTGATATCAAGAAATCTCAACGCAGAGGTCCAAGTGGGTACCTGTTGACTTCAGCTCACTGCTTGCTTCAAAGAAAGTCTGAATTGCTCATCTCACAACAGCATTCATGGGCACCAGCTATGCACTCACCTCCACGATGGACATTGGTATCCAACAATTGCCAACCTCTTGGCATCCTTATGGCACCTCTCCGATCCATTTGCAGTAAGTTAGGAAGAATTGATCTCCATTGCAGGGTGCAGTGACAACTTGCCTTGAAAACTGCTGCTGGGACACTTTGCGTGCATCCTGGCTACGTAACAGGACTGCTTGGTTTCTCGCTTAGCTCCATCTTGGATGCTTACAGAATCCATGCATTTCCTTGTTATTTATCAAGTCATTTTTAATCCAAATCTTCATAACCAAACTAGTTTATAACCTCCATGTATACCTCCAATTAATATTATCCCCTTCATAAACCCCTTAGGAAGACAAATAGCATCAGTGACTGAATTACTCCATGTTCTCAACACTTAAATCAGTTTACCTTCTTGATTTGAAGCATAACACCTCCACTTTTGAGTTAAAATATTCAGAATTTCCAACAGTATGATTTTCCTTGACAATCTTTGAAAATGAAGTTCATGAGTGTCCTGAGGTATGTCTCCCTTCTTTGTCACCCTGAGGAAACACATTGTCCTTGTGCCACTGCTACAGTTTAAGGAACTACTTCTTTTTCTTACACTTCCTTATCTGAGGGCTCCCTAGATTTTTCTTATTACTGCAGTCTCCCATTTAACTTCCAGCAATTTGCTTTACGATCTGAGAGAGTGATTGCATACTTTGTGGATATACTTTTGAATCCCATGATAGCAAATGGCGAACTTTGAGTTCTATAAAATCTGGAATTTAAAGCTAGTCCTGTAGTAACCATGTAAACATTGTTATTTGCTGTGAAAACCCACCTGGTTCAGTAATGTCCTACAGCGAAGGAAACTCGCCTTTCTTACCTGCTCAGACCTATATGTGACTTCAGACCCAGAGCAACATGATTGGCTCCTAACTACCCTTTGAAATTTTCTATTCTTCCAATTTCCTTATGGAATTCCATATGACAGTTTCTTCATTTTTAATTGTTTGTGTGAGATATCATAGTTATCTGCCAGAACTACTGCTTCTCTGATCTTAAATGCTCGATGCTCATATAAATAAGTTACTACATTTGTACAAATGTCACTTCTGAATTCCTGCTTTTCTCTTAGATTTTCAAAATGTTTCTCTTGCTTGAATGATCCTACAGCAGTTATTTTTTCTCCTTCGCAAATTTCATGAATGTCTAATTAGGTTTCTTTCTTAAATTACAATGAACAAACTTCAGACACAAATTCAAAAGCACTGAGTATTTTTTGACAGTTTCATTCTCTGCAGATTGTTCTTCTGGCAAGCTGGCATATGCAGTCATAACTGTTTTTGTCAAAATCTCTGTAACATTGAATTCCAAGCCTCTTTTAGCCATTTGATCTGTTTAGTTATCCCTTCTCAAATCAGGTAAAATACCTTTTGACTCATCTTGATTAAGCAGTAAGTATATCATTTCATTTCTCTTTCTCCATCTACATTTTTTCCTACATATATCATAGATAATTCAACTGGAACATCATAATTTCAGGCTTTCTTTCTTCTAATTCTAAATGTTGCATAATTAATTGAAGTATCTCATCCTTATGAGATCTTGCTTTTACTTCTACCTTCAAGGTATCGGCCAAATCCCTCAGTTTATCTTTCAACAAATATTTTAAATAATCCACTGTTATATCTTACACTTCCAAATAACTTTCAGCAACATCTGAAACCATTTTCAAATTTCATGCAGTAAACATCACCGAAGCAGATCTGTTTTATGCTCAGAACCACTCTGTAGCTGTTATTTTAACAAGGGAGTCACAGATCCCTTTTAAATCCAGTGAATTCAAAAATCCCTGCAAAATTTCACTTTTGTTATGATTCTAGCTGATGTTATCGCCCAACAAGTTAGACCTGGCTTGCAAGATCAAATTTTGAGATAACAAGCATGGGGCTGGATGAACACAGCAGGTCAAGCAGCATCATAGGAGCAGGAAAACTTGACGTTTCGGGCCTAAACCCTTCATCAGAAATGGGGGAGGGGAAGAGGGTTCTGAAATAACACCTCAAGCCACACCCCCATCTCCTATCTACTAACATCATCCCGCCCCCTTGACCTGTCCGTCCTCCCTGGACTGACCTATCTCCTCCCTACCCCCCTACCTACACTCACCTTTACTGGCTCCATCCCTGCCTCTTCGACTTGTCTGCCTCCTCTCCACCTATCCTCTCCTCTATCCATCCTCTATCCGCCTCCCCCTCTCTCCCTATTTATTTCAGAACCCTCTTCCCCTCCCCCATTTCTGATGAAGGGTTTAGGCCCGAAACGTCAAGTTTTCCTGCTCCTATGATGCTGCTTGACCTGCTGTGTTCATCCAGCCCCATGCTTGTTATCTCGGATTCTCCAGCATCTGCAGTACCTTTTATCTCCAAGATCAAATTTTGATTTGTTTTGGTTTTAACAAAGGAGCCTCTCACCAAAACATAAGCACAAAATACGGTAGATTTTACTTTAACAATAAAACAGAAAGGTATTAATAAAATACTGAAGACAAAATACCATAATTTAAACTATCAACTTATAATACAAATTCAATTTTTTTAAACATACAGTGAAAGCATTATTGATCCCACAAATCCCACAACATTCCAAGATAACAAGGTGTGGGGCTGGATGAACACAGCAGGCCAAGCAGCATCAGAGAAGCAGGAAGGCTGATGTTTCGGGCCTAGACCCTTCTTCAGAAATGGGGGAGGGGAAGGGGGTTCTGAAATAAAAAGAGAGAGAGGGGGAGGCAAATAGAAGATGGATAGAGGAGAAGAGAGGTGGAGAGGAGACAGACAGGTCAAAGAGGCGGGGATGGAGGCAGTAAAGGTGAGTGTAGGTGGGGAGTTAGGGAGGAGATAGGTCAGTCTAAGGTGAACGGACAGGTCAAGGGGGCCGGAAGAGGTTAGTAGGTAGGAGATGAGGGTGGGGCTTGGGGTGGGCGGAGGGGATAGGTGGGAGGAAGGACAGGTTAGGGAGGCAGGGACTCCCACAACACTCCAATATATTTTAAGAAGAATCAAATCAGCCTATGTGCAGTATCAATCACTACTCACATCAGAGTCTCTGACACCTCAGTAGACTTAAGTCACTTGTGATATCAGCTTTTAGACTGGAACTGCAGTAAGGTGGAGCTATCACACCTGAGCTTTAAGTAACCTCTTCAGGGTTTTATCCCGTTGCTTCTGGTCTAACACTAACTTTTCACTCTAAAGTAACATACATCTTTTCTTTTTCAGAAGCACTGGTCTATACAGTTGTGCTCGTCCAAGGACTTCACAGGTTTGATCCACTCAGAGTAAAAACTGAAAACCAAATGTGTCACTCTCTAGGTTATGTGTATTTCACTTAAGCTTGAGTAAAAAAATGTATTCCAGAACTCTTGAAAAAACGTTGAGTCCTCATTATTTGCCTTTTTGGGTTGCAAAACAATCTAAATGAACAAAAGTTCATTCATACTGCATTAAACCATTAACTCTAAAGCCCAGCTTCAGAAACTATTTTATAAAGAAATCGTGACCAAAGAAATATTTATAAATTAATTATTAACTTCAGAAGCATAGAAAAGCCATTGGTTACGAGCTCAAAAACTACAAGCTCAAATTTGCCATATGTAATATTAGAGAAAAAGTACATATATATACATTTTATATATGTGTGTGTGCATGTGTGTGTATGTTTGTATATGTGTGCGTATACATATATATAATAAATAAATCAAAAGTTTACATCACAACAAGGACAGTTTGTTCCTAATGACAAATGTGAGTTTTGAATCCAAATAATTTATCCATTTTCGGTCACATTGTTAACAGTGAAGGAATAATGGCTGATCCTTAGAAGACTAAAGCAGTTATGGAGTTTCTCCACTCCAAAGTCAGTCCAGGATCTTCAAAGATTCTTCAGAGATTTGGAGAATCAGTTGGTAAATCATTTGCCTAACCTTGTCACTGTTACACAAAGCCCAAGACAACTCCTCAATTCAACTACTTATAGGTTAAAAGAATAGGCTGTACATCACTGAAAAGACTGATTGGAGGACCTAGCCTTCAGTCTTTCTCCCATGAAATCCTGCTCAGTTCAATGGCAACAAATGCAGTCTTGCCAGTGGTGCCCACAACCCATGATAGAAATTAAAAAAACTCATGTTCAATTTTAGTGCTAGTCCTCCGACATTAGAGAAAAGAAATTTACGGGAGTGGTGGGGCAGGTTGGTCATTTCTGGTGCTTAGATCAATGCTGTGTGCTCCCTCAGATTTTATTCTTAATAGGTTGATACAACTGAAGGCTTCCTTGGCCATTTCAGAAGGCAGTTAAGAATCAGCCTGACTGCTTTGAGTTTGGGGAAACATCTAGGCCAGACCGGGTAAGGAGAACAGATTTGTAGTTATTTTAATGAATCAGAGAAGTTTGTAATATAATCTTGTTTCACAATCCTCACAAATGAGTGTCGCTATTTATGCTAGGGATTGGTGAACCTGTGGAATTCATTACCGCAGAAAGTAGTCAAGGTGAAAACATTGTATGATTTTGACAAGGGGTTGAATATAGCACTTGAGGCTAAAGGGATCATAGGCTCCAGGGAAAAGTGGGAACAGGATAATGGGCTGGATGACCAACCATGATCATAATGAATGGCAGAGCGGTCTTGGAGGACCGAAAGGCCTGCTCCTGTTCCTAGCGATCCAGTGCTTACAGGACTCAGAACCATTGCTGATGGGTCTGCTGTACTTGCATTCAGTGATTTTTTTTTTGCTGATGTGAGTAGGAGGGTTGATTGGACTAGACACCGGTTGGGTCAGTGGATTGAGCAAATTGTGATCACTTTGCTCCATTGCATACTCCTCCAGCTTAACTGCTTTCTGAGGCTCTGACCCGAGCCCGTGTGGAGCAGCCCACTGCAGTGCTATCTGTACAACCTCCTGGTGATATGCCACGAGTTTGGTGCCAAATTAGCACTGATCCCAACATAAATGCAACACCAAATCAGTAACGTAACAACAATCATAAAAGCAAAATCTGGGCAGCGCGTACATTCTCCCCATAAATCCACTTTGCTTTATTTGCTTTCTTGTATAAATCAGAAAATGAAGCTTTTTTATCTGAAGTGATTTTGCTGCATACTTTGAGGCAAATCTTTGAACTGCCGTCTTCCTTTATTAAAATTTGCTGGAAGAGATTGTCCAGGTGCTTGGTGAGAAACTAGGGATATTAATTAAAATGGCTTTTCTTTAATATGTTTAGTACATGTAATCCAAAAGTATATTTAAAAGGCATAATGATGCAGGCTGTCAGAGATAATATTACTTCCGTATCACAGGAAGGCGATGTTTAAACGTCCTTCAAAGGGAAAGGTACAAAGGGTGACGTCCCAATTGTGTTCCTGGTTCTGTGAGCTCTTTTTAATGTCATAGCCAATTTTCAATCAAACAGCTGCAATACGTAACAGGTAAGAATCAAGTCACCTTCGCTTTCTCAGAAGAAGTATTTAAGATGACTTGAAGTTCTCAGTAAATAGTTGGTTCATTAGCCCAGTTCCAAATTCAGTTTCCCATCTCTACTCTGTGCTGGTGTACCTACACTGACAGAGCAATGGAATCAATGTACTGACAAATCTTTAAACTTTGGAATAATCAGTGCAGTTATGTAATTCTTGCAAGACGTACCGTTAACCTCCTTCCCCCACTACTCCGAACAATTTCCTTGCCCCAGTCTCCACTCAAGTTTAATTGAAGTCCGATTAACAGAGGCTGAATTCAGAATCTGTCTATGTAGTTAATTTGGACACCTAATCTCAGTAAGGGCTTGTCTGCAGAATGTGTGGGGAAGAACACTGCAGCAGCAACATGGCGTTCAAATACCTTTGTTTCCAGTGCTTGCTGAAACATAGGGCAAGAAAAAAACATTGAGATGTTGCAGCAAACATCAAACCCCAGAATGAAAAAAATGACTGAACTTTGCTTCATCTAAACCTCCGAGCATAAACGTTAAGGACACAAAAATCAGATTCTCTGGTCTTCTTGGGGCCAGAAGTTAAAAATAAGGGGTTGCCCATTTAAAACAGACATGAGGAAAGAAAAGAGATTCACTCAGAGTGTCATGTGTCTTTGGAATTCCCTTCCTCAAAAGGCAGTCAATGCAGAATATTTCAATATTTTTAAGGTAGAGGTATATAGATGTTGGATAACCAAGGGGATGAAACATTGTCAAAGAGATGCAGGAATGTAGGGTTGAGGTAAAAATCAGATCAGCCATGATCTTATTGACTGGCAGATTAGGTTTGAAGGCTGAGAGGCATATTCTTGATCCTTGTTTGAATGTTTTGAATGGAGGGGTATTAGCCTACAATAATGAGCAAAAGAAGTTTCGACAGGTTTCTCCAAAGTCGAGTCTTTGGACTCAGAATGTTGACTCTTTTTGTCTTCCTACAGATGCAGCCAGACCTGATGAGTTTGTCCAGCATTTTCTCTTTTTATTTAAAGTTTAGGAAAAGGTTGGTCTGATCCAAAGCAAAATGATTTTTGTGATTTAAGTGTAATGCAAAAAACGGCTAACCCACTTATGGCCACATTTCTTTGATCCTTTCCACTGAAAATAAACATAATATTGTGCTTACACCGTAATTTTGTGCTTGCATTTCTTTGATTCATTGGTGTTAATATACTCATGCAAAGATGTTTCATTTGGTAGTATTGACTGAGAGACGCATATTGGTCAGAATGCTGACAGATCTTCCTTCCATCTTTGAATAATGGTTGAGATTCTTTAACAGCCACCCATGTAACTAGATTAAACAAATATAACTCAATTTAACATCATATCTATTAGTCAGTCTCTGTGAAATGGGAACCACTCATCCAAAGGATTTTTTTATGAATTTGTGGGATGTGGGCATAGCTGGCTGGCCAGCATTTGTTGCCCATCCCTAGCTGCCCTTGAGAAGATGTGGGTTTCCTCCGGGTGCTCCGGTTTCCTCCCACAGTCCAAAGATGTGCAGGTTAGGTGGATTGGCCATGCTAAATTGCCCATAGTGTTCAGGGCGGTGTAGGTAAGGTGGGTTGTTTGTGGGGGTGGGCCTGGGTGGGATGCTCTGAGGTTCGGTGTGGACTTGTTGGGCCGAAGGGCCTGTTTCCACACTGTAGGGATTCTGTGATTCTGTGAAGATGGTGGTGAGCTGCCTTCTTGAACCGTTGCAGTCCACCTGCTGTGGGTTGATCCGCAATGCTATTAGGGAGGGAATTTCAGGATTTTGATCCAGCGACAGTGAAGGAACGGCGATATATTTCCGAGTCAGGATGGTGAGTGGCTTGGAGGGGAATTTGAAGGTGGTGGTGTTCCCCTATATCTGCTGCCCTTGTCCTTCTAGATGGAAATGTTTGTGGGTTTGGAAAGTGCGGTCTGAAGATCTTTGGTGAAGTTCTGCGGTGATTCTTGGAGATAGTAGCAGCAATGTGTACTGCGTGTTGATAGTGAGAGAATGAATGCTTGTGGATATAGTGCCAATCAAGCTGCTTCGTCCTGGATGGTGTCAAGCATCTTGAGTGTTGTTGGGGCTGCACTCATCCAGGCAAGTAGGGAGTATTCCATCACACTCCTAACTTGTGACTTGTAGATGGTGGACAGGATTTGAGGAGTCAGGAGGTGAGTTACTCGCTGCAGTATTCCTAGCTTCTGGCCTGCTCTTGTAGCCACTGTGTTTATGTGGTGTGTCCAGTTGAGTTTCTGGTCAATGATAACCCCGGGATGTTGATAGTGGGGGATTCAGTGATGGTAACACCATTGACTGTCAAGGGATGGTGGTTAGATTGTTTCTTATTGGTCATGGTCATAGCCTGGCATTTGTGTGGTGTGAATGTCACTTGCCACTTGTCAGCTCAATGCCATCTACAAGTTTGCTGTTGTAGAACAGGTATCAAGCAACGATGAATCAGAATACAGGAAGAAGATGGAGTGCATAGTGTTATGGTGCAATGGTAACAACCTCTCTCTCAATGTCAAAACAAAAGAACTGATCATTGACTTCAGAAAGAAAGGAGAACATGCCCATATCCACATCCATGGAGCTCAGGGGGAAAGGGATCAGCTTTTCAGGTTCCAAGGAGCGATGATAAGCGACAATCTGTCCTGGACTTCCCACACAGATGCAATGGTCAAGAAGGCACAACAACGCCTCTTCTTCCTCAGGCAGCTCAGGAAATTCAGCATGTCCGTAACCACCCTCACTAACTTTTACAGATACACCGTAGAAAGCATTCCAGTTGCGTGCATAACAGCCTGGTACAGCAACTGCTCTACCCAGGACCGTAAGAAACTACAGAAGGTTGTGTGCACAGCCCAGACCATCACAGAAGCCAACCTCCCATCCACGGGCTCCATTTACACTTCTCGTTGCCGCGGAAAGGTGGCCAACATCATCAAAGACTGATTCCATCCCGGACATGCTCTCCTATAGCCTCTTCTGTCAGGCAGAAGATACAGAAGCTTGAGCACATGCACCAACAAATTCAAGAACAGCTTCTTCTCTGCTGTTATTAAATTTCTGAATGGACCTCTCTAACCTTAAATAATCTTGATCTTGCTTTGTGCACTTCCTATGCAGCCAGAACCTGTATGCCTCATTCTGTCAAGCTCCCTATGATCTGTTTTTCCTAGTTTGCTCTGATCTGCCTGTACTGCTCACAAAACTAAACTTTTCATTGTACTTAGGTACACATGATGACAATAAATCAAATCAAATAAATTTCCAAGTCAGAATGGTAAGCAGCTCGGAGGGGGACTTAAAGGTGGTGGTGTTCCCATGTCTCTGCTGATCTTATCCTCTTAGGTGGAAGTGGTCGTGGGTTTGGAAGGTACTGTCTGAGGATCTTTGGTGAATTTCTGCAGTGCATCCTGGAAATAGTACACATTGCTGCTACTGAGTGTTGGTGTTGGAGGGAGTGGATGCTTGTGATGTGGTGCCGATTGGGCGGGTTGCTATGTGCTGGATGGTGTCGAGCTTCTTGAGTGTTGTTGGAGCTGCATCCATCCAGGCAAATGGGGAGTATTCCATCACACCTCCTGACTTGTGCCTTGTAGGTGGTGGACCCACTTTGGGGAGTCAGGAGGTGAGTTCTCATCACAGTATTCCTAGCTTCTGACCTGCTCTTGTAGCCACCGTGTTTATGCGGCAAGTCCAGTTGAATTTCTGGTCATTGATAATCCTGAGGGAGATTCAGTGATGGTAACTCCATTAAATGTTAAGGAGCATTGGTTAGATAGTCTCTTATTGGTGATGGTCATAACCTGGCATTTGTGTGACACATATGTTACTTGTGGCCTGTCGGCCCAAGCCTGGATATTGTCCAGATCATGTTACATTTGAACATGGACTGCTTCAGTATCTGAGGAATTAAGAATGGTGTTGAACATTGTGCAATCATTGGTGAGTTGCCCCACTTCTGACCTTATGACGGAAGGAAGGTCATTGTTGAAATAGGTGAAGGTGTTTGGGTCTAGGGCACTACCCTGAGAAACTCCTCCAAAGATGTTTTGGAACTGAGGTGACTGACCTCCAACTACCGCAAGCATTTTCCTATGTGCCAGATATGACTCCAACCACCAGAGACTTTGCTCCCTGGTTACCCAATGATTCCAGTTTTGCTAGGGCTCTTTGAACTTGGTCAAAAGCAGACTTGATGTCAAGAGATAAAAGGTACTGCAGATGCTGGAGAATCCGAGATAACAAGCATGGGGCTGGATGAACACAGCAGGTCAAGCAGCATCATAGGAGCAGGAAAACTTGACGTTTCGGGCCTAAACCCTTCATCAGAAATGGGGGAGGGGAAGAGGGTTCTGAAATAAATAGGGAGAGAGGGGGAGGCGGATAGAGGATGGATAGAGGAGAGGATAGGTGGAGAGGAGGCAGACAAGTCGAAGAGGCGGGGATGGAGCCAGTAAAGGTGAGTGTAGGTAGGGGGTTAGGGAGGAGATAGGTCAGTCCAGGGAGGACGGACAGGTCAAGGGGGCGGGATGATGTTAGTAGATAGGAGATGGGGGTGTGGCTTGGGGTGAGAGGAAAAACCGGTTAGGGAGGTGGAGATGAGCTGGGCTGGCTTTGGGATGCAGTTGGGGGAGGGGAGATTTTGAAGCTTGTGAAATCCACATTGATGCCATTGGGCTGCAGGGTTCCCAGGCTGAATATGATTTGCTGTTCCTGCAGCCTTCGGGTGGCATTTTTTTGGCTGGAGGGGAGTGTGGAGCGGACAAGGGAGTCGCGGAGGGAGTGGTCCCTCCGGAAGGCAGATAAGGGTGGGAAGGGAAAGATGTCTTTGGTGGTGGGGTCTGACTGCAGATGGCGGAAGTGTCGGAGGATGATGCGTTGGATCCGGAGGTTGGTGGGGTGGTATGTGAGGACGAGGGGGATTCTTTTTTGGTTATTGTTGCGGGGACGGGGCGTGAGGGATGTGTTCCGGGAAATGCGGGAGACACAGTCGAGGGCGTTCTCGACCACTATGGGGGGGAAGTTGCGGTCCTTGAAGAATGAGGACATTTGAGATGTGCGGGATTGGAATGTCTCATCCTGGGAGCAGATGCGGCGGAGGCGAAGGAATTGGGAATAGGGGATGGCATTTTTGCAGGAGGGTGGGTGGGAGGAGGTGTATTCCAGGTAGCTGTGGGAGTCAGTGGGCTTGAAATGGACATCTGTCTCTAGGTGGTTGCCCGAGATGGAGACAGAGATGTCCAGGAAGGAGAGAGAAGTGTTGGAGATGGTCCAGGTGAACTTCAGGTTGGGGTGGAAAGTGTTGGTGAATTGAATGAACTGTTCGAGCTCCTCGTGGGAGCACGAGGCGGCACCGATGCAGTCATCAATGTAACATCAATGTAACTCCCCTCCAGCCAAAAAAAAACTTCCTCCGTTACATTGATGACTGCCCCACCACACCCGGCACTTTTCCTTGTAACCGCAGGAAGTGCTACACCTGCCCCCACACCTCCTCCCTCACCCCAATCCCAGGCCCCAAGAAGACTTTCCACATCAGGCAGAGGTTCACCTGCACATCTGCCAATGTGGTATACTGCATCCGCTGTATCCGTTGTGGCTGCCTTTACATCGGGGAAACCAAGCAGAGGCTTGGGGACCGCTTTGCAGAACACCTGCGCTCAGTTTGCAACAAACAACTGCACCTCCCAGTCGCGAACCATTTCAACTCCCCCCACCTCAAGCCCCACCCCCATCTCCTATCTACTAACATCATCCCGCCCCCTTGACCTGTCCGTCCTCCCTGGACTGACCTATCTCCTCCCTACCCCCCTACCTACGCTCACCTTTACTGGCTCCATCCCCGCCTCTTCGACTTGTCTGCCTCCTCTCCACCTATCCTCTCCTCTATCCATCCTCTATCCGCCTCCCCCTCTCTCCCTATTTATTTCAGAACCCTCTTCCCCTCCCCCATTTCTGATGAAGGGTTTAGGCCTGAAACGTCAAGTTTTCCTGCTCCTATGATGCTGCTTGACCTGCTGTGTTCATCCAGACCCATGCTTGATGTCAAGAGAAGCCACTCTCATCTCACCAATGTTGAAGCTCAATATTTTCAGGATACTTCAACTAGTAATGTCATAACAATAAATCTCGCATATATTAGTTTGGCTGTGTCATTCTTCCAGGATAGAGTCAAAGGTGTTAGCTATGCTGAAAAAGCCTGGAAGTTTTGTCATGAGGAAGATTGAGTGATGAAGTGGGAGAAAATCCACATCTGAAATCTAAATTAATCTGAAGCTAAACTTGGACATATAGGAAAACAGTTATTTGAAGATATCTAAGTTAGATTAATTTGCAAGTAATGCTGGATTCCAGAGAGAAACATAGAATCCCTACCGTGTGGAAACAGGCCCTTTGGCCCAACAAGTTCACACCAACCCTTGGAGCATCCCACCCAGACCCTTCCCCCTATAACCCACACACCCCTGAACACTACGGGCAAATTAGCATGACCAATCCACCTACCCTGCACATCTTTGGACTGTGGGAGGAAGCCGGAGCACCCGGAGGAAACCCACACAGACATGGGGAGAATGTGCAAACTCCACACAGACAGTCACCCGAGGGTGGAATCAAACCTGAGCACCTGGCGCTGAGAGGCAGCAGTGCTAACCACTGAGCCACCATGTTGCCTACTTTTTGTTTTGTTTATTTTACTTCTTCCACTACCACTGCCGGCAGCATATTGCACACATCCACCACTCTCTGTGTAAAGAACCTCCCTCTGACATCTCCCCTATACCTTCCTCCAATCACCTTAATATTATGCCCCCTCATAATAGACACATCCGCCTGGAATGATAGACTATATTTTTATTTTCATTTCTTTTCCATGATGATCACCCAGTGAACATATTCACATGAAGCTGCCAATGTACTTTTAACAAAAGAACATCACCGTTTAGTACGCCAAAGGATGAAAAAAAAGCTATATTTATGACAATTTTGAGAGATCTTGACAAAACAGCAAAAAGAGTGTCAACTCTTTTATTTTCCTACCAATATCATTAATAGACACTCAACCTCAATGAAATCATAGATTCATAGAATCATACAGTACAGAAGAGGCCCTTCGGTTCATCAAGTCTATACGCCCAAAGCTACACTAAATCTACATTAGTCCCACCTCCCAGCATTAGGCCCATAGCCTTGAAGATTTGACATTCCAAGTACTTTTTAAAGGTTGTGAGGTTTCCTGCCTCAACTTCTGTCAAAGCAGTGCATTCCAGACCTGCACCACCTACTGGGTGAAAAGATTTTTCCTTAAATCCCCTTTGAACCTCCTGCCTTTCAACTTAAAACTCTGCCCACTCGTACGAACAAGACTGGACTGAGGAGATGGCTAGAGTTTCCTCTTGATGACTTTCTGCACATTCACCCAGATGTGATTCCCTCCGTCTCTCCCTGAGACATAAAGACAAGCTAACTCACTGACGTTTCCTCACTAAACTCTGAGAAAAGATAAGGGATCTTTCCAGCCCTGTCTATTTTGTACTGCCAAAACATTTTATGATTTCTTTTCAGTTCTTTCCAGAAGTTGACAAAAGCTAAACTGTCCTTCCTGCTGGGAAGGATCTTTTCTTCGAAACTCTGTTTGCCTGTGACCCCCGGCTTCCCCTTCTTCAGTGTAAAAACACATGTCCAAAATAGGAAGCAATGATCTCAACTGGTAGCTTGTGAGTCATTTAGCTGAAGTCACATGATTTCTTGAAAAGTCTATCTTTGGCTCACGGTTCGAAATGTCTTTCTGACCTTCTCCTATAAAAAGATCAGACCTTCACAGCACTGAAACCAAAAGAACAACCTATCCGTGTCTACTTTAGAATCTAAGTTCCCAAATAATAATAATCTTCATGTTAAAACCTTCATGACACAACCAAGTGCAGTATTTTTTAAAAAATTGTCTCCAAGACTCTTTCATGTAGGCATTAGTGGCACTGGCAGCATTTGTTGCCCATCCCCTAACTGCCCTTGAAGATGTTTTGCTATGACCATTACAGATAATTTTGCACATTTCAGTCATCAACCATGTTGCTGTGGTCTGGAATCTCAAATACCAGACCAGGTAAGGGTGACAGATATTTCTTCCTAAAATGGCTTTGTGAACCACGTAGGAATTTTATACCACTTAATGGTAGTTTTATGATCACTATCACTGAAATGAGGTTTTACATTTCAGATTAAAGTTAGTTGAATTCTACCAGCTACCACACTTGGATTTGAACCTGTATTCCCAGAACATCAGCCCAAATGGAAGTAAATTGCTGCAGAAGCTGGAAATCTGAAACAATCTCAGGGACTGTTTTTCAGAACTGTAGTCGTATCAGACTCTAAATATTCACACTGTTTCTCTCTCCACCGATGTTACCAGACCTGCTGAGTTTCTCCAGCATGCTCTGTGTATGACTCAGGGTTAATCGTCTAATGCCATAACCATTATATCACTCCCTGGCCTTACTTTGTATAATTTTAATTGATGTACTACAAAAAATGTTATTAAAGCATTGTGTGCAAAGATAAACAAGACTGTTCCATATGCTGTGGGAATACAACCACTGGGGAAAGATTGTGAAAGTTGTGACTATTCTCTCCAAAAAATGCAAAGACTAAGAGAATATCTCATGAGATTCACCGTGAAAAGAGGTTCTTCGGTCCTTCAAATAGAAGTCTTTAGAATGAAGAAGAGGTTTGATAAAGTAAATGTGGACAGATACTTCGCAATTGTAGGTAAATCCAGAACAAAGGGACAGGAATATCTGATAATCCCTAAAACATCAAATAAAGGACTTGGAGCAACTATCTTAACAAAGGATGTTGTGTGGATTGAAATATTTAATTGGCACATTCGTACATGAGGAAGGGAAAAGAGAGATTCACATCAGTAAGGTGGGAAGAAGTGACTATAATAGAAAAATTCCCATGTTGTGGAAAATCACCAACACAAAGTAATTTGCATGAATGGTCTGTTTCTGTGTTGCAAATTCTATGGTGCTTTGTTGAAAGATTAAATACAATTGCAACTCAATTAAGAAATTGTCAAACTTTATCAATCACACTAGAAAACCTCATCGACAGGTAATATTGCTATTATTTCTTTAAAAACATAAATGTTGCTTCCTGGACCACGCATCCTGAATGTACATAAAATTCAAGAAATTCTACTAACCATAGCACTCACTGGCTCCTGTCATCACAATGTGTGAAATTTAAAATGCTTATCCTTATTTTCAATCCATCTAAATGCTCCAACCCTACAGCTCTGACTCTAGCCTTCTGTGTAACCATCTCTCTTTACCTAATCACTGCCCTCAAATGTGTGCACTCTTTCTTCTGAGCTCTCTTTTCCTCTACCCTTCTCTTTCCCATCTCAAAATCTCAAATCTTTTCAATCAAGCCGGTTATTATTTCACTTTAAGTTCCATCTATTTTTGTCCTCACTGCATCACTCCTCCAAATATGGGAACCTAGTTCTCAATTCTACCTCCCCACCCACAACCCTGAGGAATATTAGAAAACTTTGTGAGTTAAAATCTTTATATAAATGTTAGTATATCTGGTATATTTAAATTAAACCCTTAAGTAATAATTATTTTTAATGTGATTTGTTTAAATTTATTTCATGTATTTATATAACATTTATATACTTTGCACAATCTTAGGAAATCCCAAAGCAATCTTTAAGTACTTTTGAAATGTAGATACTGCTAACTACTTTAAGTAGCTTTTACTTCCGTCATGGCACACAGGATGGCGAGTTGGAACCAATGGTAATTCCACATGAAGTTGTTAGTATCTATAAATACTACCACAGCTCGGCTATCCTGTCCTTAAAACGATATTCTGTAAATATCAGACAAATAATCTTTAATATGTTTACACTAAATTCATTTGCCATTATTGTAACAATGACGCTAATCCATTCACTTTTAAGAGCAACATCACCAATAAATATTCACAAGGCATAATATTAAAGCGTTTATCTTTATTTCAAATATGTACGACTGACACAACACAACAGCAAGTCTAAATAACTACAAGTTGCAATGTAATTTCTATGCTGACAAATCTTTCCAAAATTTCAATTGTTTGATTGAATTGTTTCAGAATAGAGCTGTGCTGATTTTTTTTCGCGTTTTTAGTTGTCAACCTCACTGATCAGGCAACGCGAGGGTTATAGTCCAACAGGTTTATTTGAAATCACAACGTTCCAGAGCATTGCCCCTTCATCAGGTGAAGCGAGAGAGAAGCGCACAGGCACAGAATTTATAGGCGGACAGATCAATGGGTAGAGAGACCAAAAGATCACACAAATGGTGTGAGTGGAGTGTCCACTGCAGTCCAAAACTGGCACCTCCGCATCATGACTCTCAGCGATGGTATAAATTCCTTGTCCAAAGGTTTGAGAATGCTCAATGAACACAAATTGCTACCAACTATAAAAATTCACAAGTAACTTGTTCACCACAGTCTACTATTCTAAATGAAAATTTGCTGCTTGTGTGCTTCTCCAGCCTTGTGTCACACTTTGCTCGCATAAAATATGAGTTGGTCACTCTATTTCACCCAGCATTGTGATAATCCCATTTTTGTTTCTTTTACAAATATTAGTTTCTAATGAACTATAGTCACTTGCCTTCAGGAAAAATATCTTTAGTTTCTGACTTAAAATACAAAGAGTAAATGAAAAGAAAACAGGGTCAATTACTACGAAAATAGGTGCAAGTTGATGCCCTGTCTCCAGCACGCTTTGTAACAAAATGCTAGATTTACATCTTTGTTACGTGGTGGAATTCTGTTAGTGTGACTGATGTGTTGAGCCAGTCATGGCATTTTAAAATCTTAGCTTCTGAAAACACGTAACCCAAGCCTGAAGACTGTTCTGCATAGTGTCATGCCACGAAAGCTTAATGCAGCCATATTGATTGTCTTCTGTCGCTTATTTTGCGTCCAAATGGGTAATTTGATGTTGACGCATTAAGGGTTTGTGAAATAGTATCCAATTTTCAGGCTGGTAGGGCAGAGAAATATTCACTGGTGTTCAAGCACAAGAATACATTCAGCAAGCTCCATTTGCGTTCAGCAGCTTCGCAGCCAGATTGTTAGCACTGCATTTAAATATTAATAGCTTGCAACTTGATGGGTGGATTGTAAGTGTTGAGTTACACTTTGTTTCTTAAAAGGACAACAGGATTGAGAACTGAGCCACTGCTTAGTACAGCTGTTCTTCCTTTTCAAGAGATAAATAGAGAGAAGCATGGAAAATACACAGGAGACCCCTCTCTTAGCTTTCATATCATTCAAAAACAGATTTAAATACTAATGATCTAGAACATCGTGGGAAAGGCACACAGCATTGAGTCAGCCTCCTTCCATGCTGCACAACAACCCTTGTGATTTGCAAGTGAAAGGGAGTACTAAATGCTGGAAATACGAAATTATTGCAGAAAATCATCTTTAATTATAAACAGTACTTTGACCTGATTCCAAAATTATAAAGGAGAGGCTGATACAAATGTGTTTATAGTGTCACCAATTTCTAAAACAAACAGAGATGTTTGCAATCAGCAAAAAAATATGGAATGCAGGATTATGTAGGTGCCAGTTGATGAAAGGAAAATGGTTGATTAAAAAGGTAACCTAAATGTTATTTATGGTGCATATATGCAGCTCCTGAAGCGTAACAGTATATCACCATGACAGGTATGTGCACTTCAAAGCTCACAAGTCAGTTGTACTCACATTAGTCCAATTTAGAATGAGTCCAGTACACTTTTGCAGAATAATAGGGAATGAGTAAAGTCAGCCACCCCTAGTGCTCAAAGATTGGGTTATTTCATGCATCGGTCTTTAACCCAACGATGATTCAGTGTTTTACAAGCTGAAATATTTAAGTTTTGATTTGTGTACCATGATTCTTAAGCCTGCAATCCACTCCTATAAGCAATATTAGGGCTGAATGCCTTAAATGAGATGTTTACGATTTTCGAGAAGATGAATTCACACAGTGATTTGCTGGAAAAGTATTTACAATGCACCACAATAAGCATCATGGTGAAGCATGTGGTCAATTACTGAACTGTCCTGCAACAGGTTATGGTACAAAATGGAAGATCAGTTTATTTAATGGGGATGCCTACAGGAGTAACGTTTCTGAACTGATAACCTGGGATGCCGATAGCATGCAAGGTACGTATGATTGATGAGTTTATGCTGAAACCATATAAGAGTTGAAAAAAGAACCATATGCGTTGGGCTGTCTATTGAATTGTGTGTCAACATATTTCATCCCAGTGTATGAGCTCGGTAAATAGACATAGTAAAATACTATCAGTATATGGAAAATCGGAGTATGATTGGCTGTCAAACTTGTCATATTATGACTGAATTGACCTTTAATGTTCCTGAACCAAGTTTGGATCTGTACGTAAAACCTGATGGGCCATAGCCTGCAAGACTGTGTACCAAATGCTGGAAAGTGGGATTAAAAAGGGCAGTTTGTTTCTTGGCTAGCACAGCCACAATGGGCAAAGGGACCTCCAACAATGCTGTAAATATTCTAGGATTTCAGAAGTTGTTGCATCAACCTGGTCAAAGATGTTATCACACATTTCTGGAGCAGGTGGGATCTGAACCTGGGCCTCCTGGCTCAGAGGGAGTGACACTGTGTCACAAGATGACCTCTTTGATAATTTCCTGCTTGAATTTCAATCAGTTGAGCGACTGAATACGTTCTTGAGCCTGCGTCCTCTTGACCCATTATCTGGCTGGCCAAATGATGGTGATAATAACTGTAAACATTATTCAACAAATGCAACGACATCCTTTACTTTTGAGTGATATGGAGGAATGATGAACAAATAACTGTTGAAAATGTCTTTGGTTGTGTTCTCAGTGCAGCAATACAAAAAGGCTTAGCAAAGTATGACCCGGGTACATGTTGGCATATGATACCAATGTCAACATTTCTTGGAAAGTTTTCATCATAACAATGGCGTGCAGTGTGGAAATGCAACCATGGTATTCCAACTTCAGCAAATTTGGTCCTCAGTTTATTTGATTGATGGGGTAGATATTCAGCTTCACTGACTATCTGCTTAACATAGAACTGAATACATTTACATTCCGTGAGCTTACATTGAGTAAAATGACTTGTGACCTGGGGTGGCATGGTGGCTCAGTGATTAGCTCTCCTCCCTCACAGCACCAGGGACCTGGGTTTGATTCCTCCCTCAGACGACTATCTGCATGGAGTTTGTGTGCTCTCCCCGTGTCTAAGTGGGCTTCCTCCAGGTGCTCCGGTTTCCTCCCATGTCCAAACATGTGCAGGTTAGGTGGATTAGCCATGCTAAATTGCCCATAGTACGAAGGCTAGGTGGATTAGCCATGGGAATACAGTGTTACAGGGATAGGGTAGGGGCTGGGTCTGGGTAGGATGCTCCTCGGATGGTCGATGTGGACTTGATGGGCCAAATGACCTTCTTCCACACCGTAGGGATTTTATGATGGGTTTCACAAGTGAGAAATCCATTCTGCCAGATTGCTGCCTGTGCAATGGATGGACATATACCCCACCACCTTTAACGGAAATCCATCCTGACTTAATCAGTTTGCTCTTATTTCAGACAGTTAAGTCTTGAACAGAATTTAAATGAGATTTAAAGTTGTAGTTTACACGATCTGTCTCTCATCCTTTCGTGACCAATTTTTCCAAAGTGAATATGGTTACAAACAATATTGTTTTGCATAATCTTTCAAAATTTCTTGGGAATTATGCTAAACTCTGACCTGAATGGCAATTGAGACTCTATTCGTCTGTTAATGCTTTCAGTGTCCGTTCCAATAATGGTTGACAGTACCAATGTGCACCAAGCAATGAGTTAATGCTGTGTTTAACTCCCAAAGGAAACTATTGTTGAATTTTCCTTTGGAAATGTGAGCACATTCAGCAATCCCATAACATAAACTAGTTCTACCATGTATGTCCATTTATTCACACGGTATAAAAGTTGTGCACTTTGGGGAACATTAAATGTGTTCCATATCTCAACAATGACAAGATGTTGTCTTACAGATGAGAATAAACCCAAAAGAAGACAGGCTCTATCATCTGAAAGTTTTTTTTTAAGCAGGCTGTGCTGAACATCTTGGTGTTAGGGAATACTGCATAGACAGCCCAGAAAGCTTCCAATGCTAAGGGTTCCAGCCAATCTTTTCCAGTTATTCCTGCTCTCCTTTCAACAAAAGGTTAAGCCATGGGTCAACCTGTCACCTGACATGAGAAAAGATTCCTTGCAGAAATACAACGTCGTAGCCATATGAGAACTACCAACCTGTAACAAATTAGAGATGAATTGCATTTTGGTAAAACAAACAAAGGCAAGACTTAAAAAATTAAAAGTAGTGTCTTGGGTAGTGTTGTAGAACAGAGACATCTCGGGGTTCAGGTACATAATTCTTTGAAGTTTGCATCACATATAGATACTGTGGTTAAGAAGGCATTTAGCACGCTTGCCTTCATAGCTCAGGCCTTTGAGTATATGAGTTGGGCCGTTACATTGAGGTTGTACAGGGTGTTTGTGAGGCGTCTTCTGGAGTACTGTGTCCAGTTCTGGACTCCCTGCTGTAGGAAAGATATTATTAAGCTGGAGAGGCTTCAGAAGAGATTTACCAGGATGTTGCTGGGAATGGAGGGTTTGAGTTATAAGGAGAGGCTGGATAGTCTGCAACTTTTTCATTGGAATGTAGGAGACTGAGGGATGACCTTACAGAGGTTTATTCGGTCATGAGGGGTATAGGTAAGGTGAATGGAAGGTGTCTTTTCTCCAGGGTAGTGTACTTCAAGACCAGGGGGCATATTTTTAAGGTGAGAGGAGAAAGATTTAAAAAAGACATGAATTATGGTTTGTGTGTGGAACAAACTTCCAGAGGAACCGGTGGGTGTGGTGCTGATGTTTAAAAGATATTTTAAATAAGTACATGAATAATAAATGTTTGGAGGGATATGGGCCAACTGCAGGCAGGTGGGACTAGTTTAGTTTGGGAACATGCTCAGCATGTACTGGCTGGACCAAAGGTCTGTTTCCATGCTGCATGACTCTATGAAACATAAGTGAATGAAGAACTAATCCTTATCCAACCATTATTTCTTCTCTCCTAACTCAATTACTTCCGTGGAATCCAGCACATCATTGTAAATCCTTGTTAGAATATCACAGATACTGGAAATCTGAAGTAAATAGAAAAAGTCTCGGGAATACTTAGCAGTTCATGGAGTATCTGTGGAGAGAGAATTTGAGTTTAGCTTTCAGATTGATGACCTTTCATCAGATCTTCTTGTAAAGTTCTGACAAAATATCATCTTGACCTGAAATGTTAACTCGGTATCTCTACATGGGCACTGCCTGACATGCTGAGTATTTTGTGAATTTTCTTTTTTTGCTTTTATAATTATGTTATAATACATTGTCTGGTTATGAAGCTGCTCTTTGATGTAATTCCTTGGCCATCAATATTCTAATGTTTGTTCTCTTTAGGTTTTTTAAGACACCGCAAACCAGCAACTCAATGCAATACAATCAAAATGAACTATGTTAAACATAAATCTATTATAGGAATCAACATTGGACTATCCATCATAAATGTTGGCACTAAATTAAAATGTTCAGACAACCAGTGCAGACAGAATGGACTGAATAGTCTCCCTATGCAGTATAACCATTCTGTGATAGGAGATTAACAGGTCATTTAGAAGGGGGTTCACCAAGGAAGGCTCAGAACATGAGTGAAGTAAAGTGATGAAGGAGCAATCAATCATTTGTTGGCTAAAGGACCAGCCCACAGGTTTTCCTCCATCACAGAGACTTGGCAGTCAGACCAGATGAGTCATGAGTTTAAAAGCAGGTTGCTTCCTGAGTACTAGAGGGTTTATTCGCTCTCTAAGATAATACTAAATGTCCTGGAAGATGTGGCGGTGATAATGACGCGGTCCCAAATCTCTGCCCAGGCATGCAATTTCAAAATTTACAGGTGGCACAAAAGCTGGAAGTCTAGTAAACTGTGAGGGTGATGGTGTTAACCTTCAAAAGTACAGAGTCAGGTGTTGGAATGTGCAGGCTCATGGCAGATGCAATTTAATGCAAAGGAATGTGAAATGATTCATTTTGATCGGAATTCAATAGACAGACTGCATAAAGTAAAGGTACAACTTTAAACGGATGAAGGAGCAGATGGACCTATTCGTGTACGTACTTAAATTATTGAAGGTGGCAGAACCAATTGAGATAGCAATGAATAATGTCTACAGCGCCCGTGCTTTATAAATAGGGACATGGAGCGCCAAATAAAAAAGGAATTATGTTAAACCTGTATAATATACTGGTTTGGTGCTCAACGGGTGTTGTGTGACCAGTTCTGAGGACCACACTTTAGAAAGATGTGAAGGCTTCAAATGAGGGCAGAAACAATGCACAAAGGTGATTCTAGCAATGAAGAATGATATAGAAAGTTTGGGGAAGTTAGGACTTTTTAAAAAATTCATTCATGGGATGAGGGTGTTGCTGGCTAAGAAGCATTTATTGCCTATCTCTAATTGCCCAGAGGGCAATTACACGTCAACCACATTGCTGTGGGTCTGGAGTTACATGTAGGCTAGACCAGGTAGGGATGGCAGTTTCCTTCCCTAAAGGACATTAGTGAACCAGATGGGTTTTTCCAACAATCAGCTCACAGTCATCATTAGATTCTTAATTCCAGATATTTATTGAATTCAAATTCCACCATCTACCATGGTGGGATTTGAACTTGAGTCTCAGGAATAACAGTCTAGCAATAATACCACTTGGCCATTGCCTCCCCAATTCTCCTTGGAGAAGATTAGGTTGAGAGTTCAGCTGTTCAAAATCACGAGGGATGTGGACAGTACAGATAGAGAGAAACTCCTTCCTTTGGTGGAAGGATTAAGAACCAGCAAGAGCAGGTTAAAGGCAATCGGGAAACAAAGCAATGACAACAGGACGTAAACCTCTTTTACCTGGTGTGTGGTTGGGATCTGCCTGAGTAAGTGGTGAAGTCAGATATAAACATGGCTTTCAGAGGGCAATGGATCATCATCTGAGAAAGAAACATTTACAGGGCTACAGGGTAAAAGTGCATGCGCTGCTTTAGGTGAGTCACTCTTCCAAGGAGCTAAGATGGCCCAAATGGCCTCCTTCTGTACAGTAATCAATCACTGTTTCTTTGATTGTTTGAATAGTAAGGGTGATGAAAGTCTCTAGCAGTTGTAAAAAATCTGGCCTCAGTGAATACGGTTGAGTGGGTTGGGCGTGCAACATGAGTAGTTGACCACACCAGCAATGAGAGGTTGCAATCTGCAGATCCCTTTCCATGGCTCAATATTTATTGCCTGTTGCTAATTGCCCTGGAGAAGATGGTGGTGCTTCTTGAAGCACTGTGAAGGAGGTATGCTGCTGCAATAGAGGGAATTCCAGGATTTTGACCCAGTGACTGGTCAGGAACACAATGTGCTTGACTTAGATGCCTCAAGGTTCAAGGAAAGAACTCTTGTCCATCTCACATGATGAGCCATTAAAAGCTCACGCATCATAAAACTTTCTGCATCTGGCAGCTCCCATCTCCATTTCCTTGCAGACTTCTTGAGCTGTTAAATTTAATTTAAAACCATGTTCTCAACTGCCTGATCTAAATATAGCAAGGTGAGCTCCTCTTCATGGGGCACAGACACCCTCTCAACTAAAATGAGTCGCCTAGTGGTACTATCACTAAACTGTTAATTGTAAGATCTAAGTAACGCTTTGGGGGCTTAGGTTCAAATCCCACCATGGTGGAATTTGCATTCAGTAAAAAATCTGGATTAAGAGTTGAATGATGACTGTGAAACAGTTATTGGGGAAAAACCTGTCCAATTCACTAATGTCTTTTGGGCATGGAATCTGCTGGACTGGGTAATAAATACTGGGCAACCAGAAAAGTCCACATATTGTGAATTAATTTTGTAAAAATGTCTTGTGTTGCAATTCCTGATGGTTAGTGGCGAGAGGGGATTGAAGGACAAACATTGTGTATTTCCCCCTTAGCTTCTTGTAGAATTAATTGAGATGCATGGAATTCACTGCATGATTGACTTTACTCTCAGGAGAGGTAAAATTGCACAATATCGCACAATCCTGCCCAGCATTAGCACTTTGAACTGAAGCAAGTTCTGTTGCTGATCTATTTTTGTTTAATGTCATGGTTAGTTATCCTATTGCAAAAACCAATGCAGTTACTTAATTATTGTCAAAGCCAGTGCTGGAACAGTTAACCATTAACAGCAACTGAAAGCTTTACTGATGAAGATAAATGGCGAAATTGTTACAGTGAGGATGTAAAAGATCCCCTGGTGCTAAAGAAGAGCAAGGCTTTCTCTCCAGTGTCCAAGAAAATATTTATCTATCAAATCAACAGCTCTGACATGATCTGGTAATTACCATGTTGATGTCTATGGAAGATTGCTGTGTGCAAACATATAGCTGCCTTTCCTACATTCTGACAAGAATATACTTCTGAATTACTTCAGAATGTCTCTAAAGTGCTCTGAGACAGCCTCAAATCTTGAAAGACGCTTCACAAACGCAATTTCTTTCCTTCTTTCTCTTGTCAATTTAGCAATTAAACTGGAATATGCATAATCTTTCAGATATAATTGACACGGCGATAAACTTCCAAACACATTTCTGAGCCACTACTATGACTATTAATTATCCATCTTTGTAACCTGAGCAATCACCACCCCTACCTCAGCTCATCTGCTGCTGAAGCTCTCGCCCATACCTTCGGTATCTGTACAATTAACTTTCTAATTTCCCCAGCCACTATGCAGACTTCCCTGGCCCAAGGACATAAGTCGCTGGAGAAACTGGAAGTGAATGTGAAGTTCTGGGGAAGGGCCACCGGACCCGAAATGTTAACTCTGTTTTTTCCTTCATAGATGTTGCCAGACCTGCTGAGCTTTTCCAGCAACTTTGTTTTTGTTCCTTGTTGTAGCTGTACCTGTCACCTTCAACCTGTTACCCCTTATGATCTACAATGGCTCCCAGTTAAACAATCCCTCAGCTTTAAATATATTGTCTGTGCCTTCAGATCCTTCCATAGCCTTGTACCTCCCTATTTCCGTGATCTCCTCTCACACCACAATCTTCTGAGGTACTTCCACTCCACCATGTCTTTAATATGTAGAAATCTATCAATATCTGTCTCGAAACTACTCAATGACTGAGCTTCCAGAGTCCTCGGGTTAGAGAATTCCAAGAATTCATCTGAGGAGTTCCACCTCTTCTCAGCTAGCCAAAACATCCTCCCCACATCAAGCTTACATTGAAACACAGAAAGTAGGAGAAGAAATAGGCCATTTGGCCATCAACCCTGTCCCACCATTCAACATGCTCATGGTTGATCACCGAGATTTGAATCCATTGCCCTAAGAACTATATCTATCACCTCAAGCGCTTTCTCACATCAAATACAAATCTTTCCACATTATAGTTTAAATGCAACAAGGAGAATAACAGACTACATGTAAAGCTACAGGTGCAGGTTTACAAGATGTTGAAAAACACTATCAGCAGGCAGAAATTTGTTTTGTAATTCACCTTGACAACAAGCCAGAGCATGGGGAAACTGTGGGGGAATGGGGTAGTGAAGTCTACAATAACCTTAGGGCTACAACTATGGCTTCACTCCTCTTGCATTTGCAGGTATCTCTGCATAACTACGGCATGCATGTGGAGTGCTGAGACTGATGGCAGGGCAGTGGGTTGATAGGAAGGGGACATTAAGGGCTGAACCCTCTGTCCTTTCTTTTCTTATCAATGCACCTGACTCAATGTTGCAAAGCAGTTTGAATGTCTCTCATGGTATAGAGCATCTTGTAGCAATCTCCTTCTCCCTGTAGCTGTAGCCAGACTATGAGCTACTTTTGACTCTAATTTTTGTCTTTGTGTTGGTTGTTTCCCTCATGAAGTGCTGGGATCTCTGTAGCCCCACTCAAAAAGAGTCCAGACCCAGGAAAATAAGCTGGTGGATATGAAGGAATTCGATCCAACATGAGTGTACCTTAAAGAGTAGAGCCCACCATCCCCTCCAGAATGTCCAAGCTATTTTTAAAGACAAAATATGACATGAGGGACAAGAAAAGATGATTCAGCTCCATGAGCCTCTATCTACCATTCAGTTAGATCCAGGCCCAACTGTAATTCAATCCCAGTTTTCCTCCTACCCCTTGATACCAACCTCAATCAAAGTATCAGTCACGAAAGCTTCAGTTGAGCCCAATACTCACAGCTCAGCAGAGGAGGCAGTGCCAGATTTTCAAGATTCTTCTGTGAGATTCTTGGCTTCATTTCTGAGTGGCCTGCCTCTAATTTGACAAAAAATCCCTTCCTCTTCTCAAAAGGCTGTTGCGGCCCTGGAAGGGTTAATGAGGCTTTCCATCCTGAGGAATTCAAAGCAGCCCTTGGAAAGTGGACGATGGTCCCAACTAACATCTGGCAATCTTGTGCAGCCATTAAGGATACAAAGTTTAGCAGTCATGAGATTTGTTTAGAGTCAGAAGTGCAATATTGGAGGGAACTGCCAACAAGGTCTCGGATCAAGCTCCAGTCCTCTGACAAAGACAGGCTCCCAGCACTTTGAGAACGAGTCAGTTCCTCTGGCCTTTGGACTAAAATAATATTCAGTGGCTCCAGCCTCAAGCCTGTTTAATGCATCTGTCCAGAAGTCATAATTACTCGGTCAACATTACCAGGCTAGCTTCCAACAGGCAGAGCCATTTCTTAACTCTCAGGGTCTTTTTATTTTCGCTTTGCTGTTTGATCTTTAGGTAAAAATGCTTGTAGCTGGGAGACGAGTTTTAAGGAACTCGATATAGAACATTTTGGAAAGGCTTAACTTAAAGTATTTCATCATGGCATTGAAGTAGGGCAAAGATATATTTGGCCTCAGTCAGACTAGGATTAAGAAAGAAAAAATATAAAAGCTAGCACCTGGGAACACTGCAAGATTTGCTATCTGAAGCCAGATTTTAACCTAATGGTGTTAATAAAATTGTGGAAACTGTGCCTCCTAAGAAAGCAAATTATAAGTTTATGGCACATTGACTGTGTTGCCTTGTGGAAAATTAAATTCTGTTTTGGGTCTGGAGCAGGCTGGTCCTAGCCATCCCAGTTTTAACACAGCCACTCAACTGGGGCTTACGCAGGTTTGAGGTGGGTGTTCTTCTCAAGCTGTTTTATTGCTTTGGTTACTGCTGCCTGTTGAGTTATCCATTTTGTATTTACAGCAGGTCAAAGCCTGGACATTTCCCACAGGTCCCCACAAGGCCATCCCGACCTTACTGATAAAGTGCAGGTTATAGACTTCTGCTATACTCCAGGGGACAAGAGGGCAGAGAGAGAGTGAGAGAGAGAGAGAGAGAGAGAGAGAGACAGAAAGAGAGACAGAATGAGCCTGAGTGAAAAAGGGAGGAAATCATTTTTGTACGAAGGTGTTCAGTCTTTTTCTCTGCTGAGGTGAGTTATGGCTTCTTAAAAAATTCTAAGGAAACACTGATTGCGAGATGTTGCATAGATTCTGCAAACTTTCATCATAAGTTGACCTAGTTCTTGAACTCAGTGACTTGGTGCAAGTCCCAAGTGAATATGTTGAGTAGGGAAGAATTTTCAGACTAAGTGAATCTTGTGTCAATTCTGCAGCTCAAAGCATTGCTGATTTGAACTCTGTTGATGATAAGCATAATAAAGATTACATTGTGGAGGTGAATGACATTAGACACAGTCCAAAATTAAACCACGAGAATGCACTATTTACTCCAATTTAAGAGCAGTTATATCTATATCTCCCTCTGGCATACTTCTGCATTCTTCTAATTCTGTCCTCCTACACATTCCCAATTTCCTTCACCCTCTCGTTGATGGATGTCCCTTCAGCTGTCTAGGCCCTCAGCTTTGGAATTCCTTCCCTAAACCTCTCCACTTCTGAATCTCTCTCCTCTAAGCTTAAGGCTTGCCAAGTTTATATGTGCTTGTCCTAATATGTGATGCAGTGTCAATTCTTATCTGATAACACTCCTGCAAACCATCTTGGGATGCTAAAGGCACTATATAAATGACAGCTGGTACTTTGGCATGATTACATGACCTTGTTTGGCTCTAAAGATTTGAGGAAAGGGGTTGCATTAATAGGAGATGAAAAACTTTCTTAGCTATCTGTCAGAATACCTCCTTTGCTGAGAAGTTATTTCACGACACAGAGGCAGCCAAACAGCTTCTCTGTCCCATTTGGTCTCCATCAGTCATTGCTGGCAGTGGTTTCGTTCCCTCTTGGACGCATCGACATTTCAGTGTAAGATTCATGAGATTGCCCAAATGGATAAATGCGGGATTCAAAATCAACTGTATGAATTGTTAGACTAACGTCAGGAAGGACAGCCACGATTGAAATGCTTGGGAAGTGGGATAATGACTGATAGAGGTGAGCTGGATGGGGAAATGAGAAAGACCGGACAAGCAATGGATTCAATGCAAGTGACAACACTTGGTAGACAGAAGCTATGTAACGTTGTTCCTCCTCCATGTCAAACATAAATATTATACTGGAACAAAAACAGAAGTTGCTGGGAAAGCTCAGCAGGTCTGGAAGCATTTGTGAAGAAAATATCAGAGTTAACGTTTTGGGTCTGGTGAATTCTGAGGAAGGAAACTCTGATTTTTTTTCTTCACAGATGCTGCCAGACCTGCTGAGCTTTTCCAGCAACTTCTGTTTTTGTTCCTGATTTACAGCATCCGCAGTTCTTTTGGTTTTTATAAATGTTATACTTGTTATTCCCACATCTACACTCACATTCCAGTGCAGTACCACGGGGAAACTGCAGTGTCAGTGCCGATTGACACTGTTTTCAATCGAGACCATATTGCAGTATAATGAAAATTGAATTTTGTCCATTTGAGGCTATCAAACACATTCATACCAGCAAAGGGAGTTGAGAAGGAGAACAACGATACAAGGTTTTTGAAGAAGGGCCTAGGCCCGAAACGTTAGCCTTCCTGCTCCTCTGATGCTGCTTGGCCTGCTGTGTTCATCCAGCTCTACACCTTGCTGTCAACAATACAAGGTTAACAGTATTTGAAGCAATTCAGCTTCTTACTGAATCTTAATGTTTCTTCCCAGGACGTTCACATTAGTGATGAAGAGTTTTTTTCAAGCATACACCTTTTGGAAAGTATTTATCTACGTTATGGAGACAGTATTTTAAGTCGGGATGTTGCTTCCATAACCTGTTGATGAAAATGTACAAGATGTGATCTTAACAGTGTCCTGCATGAATGAAGTATAGCCTCAATACTTTTGCATTTGATTCTCCTCACAACAAACAATAATATTCTACCTTATTTCTTAATTGCTCGCTGTAGCTGCTTATTAATGTTTTGCAAGTTCATTGATTAGCTAGTGTTCTCTGATGACTAGAGCTGTTGCCATGATGAATGCAGCAGATAATGATAAATGAATGTTAACTGCTGGACAATCTATCTCAAATTCTCAATCTGGTCACCTACACTGGCCATACATACTGATCTTACAAAATTAATTATCAATATAGAAGAAAATTATTCAGACCAATCGAAAATATTTTCTTTGGAAGGAATGACTACATCCTTGAAATGGACTTTCTCTGTATTCCAGATCTCTGGAATTAGCTCTGACCTATCTACCATCATTTAGAGTTCTTTGAAGAACATGTTTTGTGGATAAAGGCTAACCACTGGATTTACTGTACTTAGGTTTTCGGAAGGTGCCACATTAGAAAAATAAGATCTCATAAGATGACTAACACAAACATAATAGGCTGAAGGGCCTCTTTCTGTGCTATAAAATCTCTATGACTCTCTAAGGCAATTAACTAAGAGGAGGTAGTGGCCTAGTGGTATTGTTGATAGACTAATAATCCAGGGATGAAGTAATGTTCTAGGGGCTGGGTTCAAATCCCATCAAGGCAGCTGACAGAATTTGAATTCAATCTGAAATTAAGAATCTAATTATGGCCATGATAAACCATTGTCGATTGTTGAGAAAATCACATCTGGTCCACTAATGTCGTTTAGGGAAGGAAACTGTCACCCTTACTTGGCCTGACCTGTATGTGACTCCAGACCCACTGTAATGTGGCCTACTCTTATCTGCACTCTGGGCAATTATGGATAGGCAATAAATGTTGTCCTAGTTAGTGTTGCCCACGACCTGTGAATAAATAAAGTGAATAATGTGATTGAATAATGTATAATGTAATAAAAACATGTGATTGAGAACACTGCACCAAACAAATGTATCTTTGGAGATAATGAGTAGGTCGCATGAGAAATCAAGACACAATCATTGAAAGTTGTCGCTCTAGTCAACTATGCCACAAAGCAGTCAAGAGAGGCAGAAACTGCCAGTGCTGCTAGGGGTTAGTGAGATTATTATTGATTCACACAGAGAGCTTCTGAAGTTAAGGGTGTCAACACTGCATTTAGAGTTCAACTTCAGTAAATACAGAAAGGTACCACGTATGCATACACCAAAAATGGTGAAACAGTGTAACTAAACTGTTGGTGAATGACCCTGAATGTATTTTTGTGCTCTCTTTCAGATATAGTTACCAGCCACAAGTGACAGTGACCATTGATGGCTAAGAAGTAGATGTTGTCATAGATATAGGAGTATCTGTTGGTGCCGTCGGAGACTAAAATGTTCAATTAACATGGGGAACCTGCTCTGGAGAATGAGACACACTTACCATTCCATTACAAGACCTGATCTGCACAACATGCTCAAATTGAATACTCACTGCATGACAGAGCAACCAATCAGTGTTTGCCATTTCAAGCAAATCTAGAGCATAGAACAGTACAGCACAGTACAGGCCCTTCGGCCCATGATGTTGTGCCAAAATTTTACCCTAAACCTAAGGTCTATCCAACCTCCACCCCTACCTTATACTATCATCCATATGCCTATCTAATAGCCACTAAAATGCCCCTAATGAGGCCGACTCCACTACCCTCTCCGGCAATGCATTCCACGCCCCTACCACTCTCTGAGTAAAGAACCTACCTCTGACATCTCCCTTATATCTACCTCCTTTCACTTTAAAACTATGTCCCCTCGTAACAGCTACCTCCACCCTAGGAAAACGTCTCTGGCTGTCCACTCTATCTATACCTCTGATCATTTTGTACATCTCTATCAAGTCACCTCTCATCCTTTGTCATTCAAAAGAGAAAAGCCCTAGCTCTCTCAACCTTTCCTCGTAAGACCTTCCCTCCATTCCAGGCAACATCTTGGTAACCCTCCTCTACACCTTTTCCAATGCTTCCACATCTTTCCTGTAATGAGGCGACCAGAACTGGACACAATACTCCAGATGTGGCCGAACCAGGGTTTTGTATAATTGAATGAAACAGAATGAAACAGAATGTTAAATCTTTGTTATAAGAGATAAAAGGTACTGCGGATGCTGGAGAATCCGAGGGAACAAGGTGTGGATCTGGATGAACACAGCAGGCCAAGCAGCATCACAGGAGCAGGAAAGCTTGACGTTTCGGGCCTAGACCCTTCATCAGAAATGGGGGAGGGGAAGAGGGTTCTGAAATAAATAGGGAGAGAGGGGGAGGCAGATAGAAGATGGATAGAGGAGAGGATAGGTGGAGAGGAAACAGACAAGTCAAAGAGGCGGGGATGGAGCCAGTAAAGGTGAGTGTAGGTGGGGAGGTAGGGAGGAGATAAGTCAGTCCAGGGAGGATGGACAGGTCAAGGGGGGGGATGAGGTTAGTAGATAGGAGATGGGGTTGCAGCTTGAGGTGGGAGGAGGGGATAGGTGAGAGAAAGAACAGGTTAGGGAGGCGGGGACGAGCTGGGCTGGATTTGGGATGTGGTTGGGAGAGGGGAGATTTTGAAGCTTGTGAAATCCACATTGATACCATTGGGCTGCAGGGTTCCCAGGCTGAATATGAGTTGCTGTTCCTGCAGCCTTCGGGTGGCATCATTGTGGCATTGCAGGAGGCCTAGGATGGACATGTCATCTGAGGAATGGGAGGGGGAGTTGAAATGGTTCGCGACTGGGAAGTGCAGTTGTTTGTTGCGAACTGAGTGCAGGTGTTCTGCAAAGTGGTCCCCAAGCCTCCGCTTGGTTTCCCCGATGTAGAGGAGGCCACAACGGGTACAGCAGATGCAGTATACCACATTGGCAGATGAGCAGGTGAACATCTGCTTGATGTGGAAAGTCTTCTTGGGGCCTGGGATTGGGGTGAGGGAGGAGGTGTGGGGGCAGGTGTAGCACCTCCTGTGGTTTCAAGGAAAAGTGCCAGGTGTGGTGGGGCTGGAGGGGAGTGTGGAGTGGACAAGGGAGTCACGGAGAGAGTGGTTCCTCCGGAAAGCAGACAAGGGTGGGGAGGGAAAAACGTCTTTGGTGGTGGGGTTGGATTGCAGATGGCAGAAGCGTCGGAAGATGATGCGTTGGATCTGGAGGTTCGTGGGGGGGTACGTGAGGACGAGGGGGATTCTTTTTTGGTTGTTATTGTGGGGATGGGGTGTGAGGGATGAGTTGCGGGAAATACGGGAGACACAGTCAAGGGCGTCCTCGACCCCTGCGGGGGGAACGTTGCGGTCCTTGAAGAATGAGGACATCTGAGATGTACGGGAGTGGAATGCCTCCTCCTGGGAGCAGATGCGGCGGAGGCGAAGGAATCAAGAATAGGGGATGGCATTTTTGCAGGAAGGTGGGTGGGAGGAGGTGTATTCTCGGTAGCTGTGGGAGTCAGTGGGCTTGAAATGGAAATTGGTTTCTAGGTGGTTACCCGAGATGGAGACAGAGAGGTCCAGGAAGGAGAGAGAGGTGTTAGAGATGGTCCAGGTGAACTTAAGGTTGGGGTGGAAGGTGTTGGTGAAGTGGATGAACTGTTCGAGCTCCTCGTGGGAGCACGAGGCGGCGCCGATACAGTCATCAATGTAACGGAGGAAGAGGTGGGGTTTAGGGCCAGTGTCGGTATGGAAGAGGGATTGTTCCACATAACCTACAAAGAGGCAGGCATAGCTTGGGCCCATGCGGGTACCCATGGCCACCCCCTTTGTCTGTAGGAAGTGGGAGGAATTGAAAGAGAAGTTGTTCAGGGTGAGGACGAGTTCGGCTAAGCGGATGAGGGTGTCAGTGGAGGGGGATTGGTCAGGACTGTGGGACAAGAAGAAGCGGAGGGTCTTTAGGCCACCTGCATGGGGAATACAGGTGTATAGGGACTGGACGTCCATAGTAAAAATGAGGTGTTGGGGACCGGGGAATTGGAAGTTCTGGAGGAGTTGGAGGGCATGGGTGGTGTCATGGATGTTGGTTGGGAGTTCCTGGACCAAGGTGGTGAAAATGGAGTTGAGGTAGGTGGAGATGAGTTCGGTGGGGCAGGAGCAGGCGGAGACAATGGGTTGACCAGGGCATTCAGGTTTGTGGATTTTGGGAAGGAGATAGAAGCGGGCGGTGCGGGGTTGGGGAACGATGAGGTTGGAGGCGGTGGGTGGGAGGTCACCTGAGGTGATGAGGTTGTGGATGGTTTGGGAGATGATGGTTTGGTGCTCGGGGGTGGGGTCATGATCCAGGGGGCGGTAGGAGGAGGTGTCGGAGAGTTGGCACCTGGCCTCAGCGATGTAGAGGTCAGTGCGCCATACTACAACTGCGCCTCCCTTGTCCGCCGGTTTTATGGTGAGGTTGGAATTGGAGCGGAGGGAGTGGAGGGCTGCACGTTCTGCGGGGGAGAGGTTGGAGTGTTTGAGAGGGGTAGAGAGGTTGAGGCGATTGATGTCTCGACAGCAGTTGGAAATGAAGAGGTCGAGGGAGGGTAGGAGGCCTTGGGGTGGTGTCCAGGAGGAGGGCTTGTGTTGGAGGCAGGAGAAGGGGTTAGTAGAGGGAGGGTTAGGTTCACGGTCGAAGAAGTAAGCGTGGAGGCGGAGACGGCGGAAGAACTGCTCAATGTCCAAGCATGAGCGGTATTTGTTGATATCTTTGTGATTCTTTCAAGATGCTAGAACCGTCTCCAAGACTGTGGTTTTAAGTTAGTGTCAATTTTGTAGATTTGCACCCTGGTGTATACCTGTTTGTTGTCACTGTCCACTGATTTAAATTCCCAGACGGGAAAATAGCTATATCTACTTCAATAAAAGCAGTCATCTCAAGACTTGGGTAGATTCTTAGTTTGCCTGGGGTCCCACAACCAGTGAGAAATGATAATGGGCCCCACCCCATTCAACACCAGTGAGCTCTGTAAATTTGAGAACCACTTGGGCTTCATTGAAAAATCACATTCCTCTATCCACTAGCTAATAGAAAAGCTGAGAGACATATTTGTACCTTGAAAGAAGTGCCATGCCCAACTACAGTTCAGACCAAGAGATGCATCACTGCAATTCAGAGTGACTCTTCACTATGAAGCTTCCAGCTACATTAATTTTGCACACCCCGTGTACCCAACTACATAAAAACAACGTATGAAACAGAAGGGCCAGATGAAAATAAATACAGGGTGAAACATGAAATTTAGGGCTGAAACCAGAAGATAATGTGTTGGTGAAATGTAATGACTATGTTGGAGAACAAACAAGTCCTTATGACATACAGCTTTTGTTCTGATTGATAGAAAAACATCACTAATCACTGCCAGGTGAAGTTTGCAAACCATCACATAAAACACCCATCATTCTCTCGAGTCATGGATGACCATTCATAAGCATTGAATCCCATTCTGACATCAACATTCCTCAAATGAGGAATGAGTAAAAATGAGACAGCACCTGATATCAGGCAATATTCCATTTGTGATACAAAGTGTGTGCTGTATTTAAGTGATTATATTATGTGCAAAATACTTTCAATTGGTGAGTTTCAGACTATTCTGCCATGTCTAGATACGGTTGCTCTTTATCTAAAATACTTTATAGCATTCTCTAGCCATTGTCATTTAGACAGATTTCTTTAAAACATTTGTAGAAGACAGATGAACAATTGTAAATATGAGAAAACAGTCCTACTTTGTCACAGAGGCAATTATTGAATGCATCTCTTATGTGTATTGAAGTTTCTGCTACCTCAGGAAGCCAATGCTGTCTGGTGGAAAAACTCAAACAAGCGATAGCTCAGAGACTGACTGGAGTAGATACCAGAACTTGCTCGTGTAATGGTAATTTCAGGATTTATAAAGAATTACTTAAGGTAAAATTACTGTCTGGAAGGGGATGAAGGACACTGCTCTTGATCAGGACAATCATATAGTGGAAAAGGATCAAACTGCCTAATCAATTGCTATATCAGCTCTTTGTATCTAGCAATGCACCATTGATTGCCTCTGTTGAGTTATGAGAAATATGTGTTCAAGTCGTGACAAATGGAAAAGGAACGGATCAGCACTTCATTGTTAACTTTCACAAGGATTTAGAGTAGATTTCCTTACCAGGAAGGAGGAAATGAAAAATGCCAGTAAATTGCAGACAAGGGAATGTTCAGCGAGTGAAATAAAAATAAGCAGGATGAAATGAGTAACTTGTGTAATATGATATATTCAAAAGTGGTGTATCCTACAAAGACACCTGAAGGTCTCTTTGCAATGTGGCAGTTTTGACATTTAGGACTGGGAGGAGCTTGCTACCAATTGTTCAACGTGACAACAGCATTTCCTTCAAGCTGTATCATGCTATGAGTCTGATATCTTAAAGGTAAGGCAGAGTTGTGTCAGATTACGAGGGAGCATAATTTTAAGGTTATTGGAGGGAGGTATAGGGGAGATGTCAGAGGTAGGTTCTGCACACAGAGAGTGGTGGGCGTGTGGTAAGTGCTGCCGGTGGTGGTAGGGGAGTCAGATTATTTAGAGACTTTTAAGCGACTCTTGGATAGGCACATGGAGGATAGTAAAATGTAGGATATGCAGGGTAGATTGATCTTAGTAGGATAATAGGTCAGCACAACATCATGGGCCGAAGGGCCTGTACTGTGCTGTACGGTTCTATGTTCTATGTTCTATGTTTTATGTTCTATGTTAAATCCTGCAGTCAGGATCCCACTACCTTGCGGGACGTTTGCCCTGTGTGGACAAAGCACTGTGGGTTAAGAATCAACTTGTTCAGTCACATGAAATCTCATGGTGGAAATTCATGGCCTTGCGGAGACATCGTCCTCAAATCAAGGAACAGCCGGCATATGTGACCACATAGCAATACGCGCCGAAAGATGTTTTAATGTGTAATTTTTAAGTCTTTTGGTGATCCTACACAATAAGTTAGCCACTCATTTTGGCAACTCATAAGCAACTATTATGTTATGAGACAAAACTCTTCTTTCCGTTATAAGCTATAGACTTTCAAAATTATGTCTACAGCCCAGTTTGAATTTTACAGCATCTCCATTAATCACCTATTGATCTGCCTGGCAGAGATTCCACTGGAAAGGCCGAAGAATCAAACCATTGGGATCCTTTTCTCCTTCGTGTATGTCCTGCCCCTTGATAGCTCCATTGTCAGCAAACAAGAGGTCCACATGTTTGCCAATCACACAGTTCTCTACTTCTTCACTATCGTTCTTTGAAACCCTCTACTGCCTCTACTGCTTGTTTGATATCCAGTCACAGAAGAATTATAAATTTGGTATGGTACAGTTTGGTCATGGCCTTTTCTAACTTGTAATTTACTGCCTTGCCAATGTGGACCAGCATCCCATATCACTCTAAATCATTTCTGTTCATGTACCCATTCGGATGCCTTTTAAATGTAACTGTGCCCCCTCTGGTAACTCATTCCATACTCGCACCACCGTCTGCATGGAAAAGCCACCTCTCAGGTCCTTTTTATAACTTCCCGTCTCATGTTAAACTTATGCCCTCTAGTTTTGGATTCCCGCCCCCTGGGAAAAGATCTTGGCTATTATCCCTATCCATACCCATCTTGTATTTACAAACTTCTATAAGGTCACCCCTCAGCCCCTGACAGTCCAGGGAAAAACGCCCCAATCTGTTCAGCCTCTTCCTATAGCTCAAACCTTCCAATTCCGGCAACACCCTTGTAAACTTTTTCTGAACTTTTTAGGTTTAACAACATCTTTCCTATAGCAGGGAGACCAGAATTGATATCAAATATTAGAAAATAATGTTTCTGTGAAGGACTTAAGTATGATTTATCAAGCTATAGAGCTATATAAATACAATTTGTTGTTATTCTTTTGAATGGTCTAGGATCAAATCTATTCATTTAATAATATTTAGAGTTGGATATCCTTTATTGCAATAGTAGAATTTCTGTTTGTACTCATGGACATTGTTGAAATCAGAAAATTGTAGTTTATAATACATTTGAAGTCAGCAAAGAGACAAGTTTCATCCCGCCAGCCAGTTAGCCATCAAACCTAAATCGTAGACTGAAACACATTGCATTGCCTGATCTGCTAAATTTCATTTCAACCTTTTATTTAACAGAAGGCATGCTTTTCCTCAATATTATTAAAGTTTAGTTTAAGCAGAATGTTCAGGGTTACAAATTTTGCAGTAAGCATTTCCTTGTTTAAATAAATACATGATAAGTAAAACTGCGAAAATGCCATTGACACCGCAATGAAGTAATTCCTTCCGCCACTAGGAATTTATAACTTTTTTTCCCTCAGATCTGTTAAAATTGAAGATTAAATATTCTTTTGGATTGACTGTAGTTACGCTAACTTCATGCTTGTGTCACTAGGGCACTAAAGAACTAAGTCATTAACTACATCAGGCTGGAACACAGGACTTGCATACACATCAGCAAGCATGTCAGCTTGGTGGGCTAACTTTCTGCATGCTGTAATAATGACCATTAACAAATATGTCTAAAGCTTGCATTTAAGCAATACTCATTGATTTGTGTGAAAAGTCCTATTTCCATGCTTTGTGTTGCTCCCATGTGTAATGTAGGGGCTTTAGGACCCTGGTGCTATCACAGGGCTACTCCTCGCTGGACATAAGTAGCACAGTGTCGGTGGAGTTAGAAGGATGAGAGGGACGAAAAGAAAACAGAGAGCGCTAGGAATAATCTTGGAGTCTATTCAAGTGAATGTTGGAAATAATTGCCAGAGCAGCCTGCTCTGAATAAAATTAGTCTATAATATTAGTGGAATAGACTTCCAACAATGTAACAGTAAGATTAGAGATAGCTTTTTCATTGTAAAACCACATGCTGGAGTATTTATTCTTAATATGTAATAAACAGAGTTATGAAGAAACCAAAGCTTGAACACAAGTTTTGATCCTGCCTTCTCCTTGGCTAATGTGTCTTGGACACAGACTCAGACATGACGATACTAAATCACACAGCAAAAGACAATGGATGCAAACCTGCTTTACTCTGCCCAAAGGTTTCTGCCTCCCATGAGGCCTGGCCTTTGGCTGCTTACACTGCATTCCAAAAGCTCTGAGCCTCCTTCACCTCACGCTCCACCTTATTGAAGAGTGACTATTGTCTCATTTTCAGTAGTTCCAATAAACTCTCTAAGTGCATTCTACCATTGGACTACAACTTGGTATTGTGTGACTTCTGACTTTGTCCGCCCCAGTCCAACACCGGCACCTCCACATCATGCATTCTACTGATTGCAGCTCTCTAGTACGGTTCTTCCATTTCTCTCCTCTCCGAGTGTGGGAAGCATGTGAATGTCAAAATGTAACATTATTAGCATGTTAATTTGCCCGTTATACTACATATACCGAGTCATACAGCATGGAATCAGACCCTTATGTTTAATTAATACTTACGGTTAAGTGTGGAGTATGAAGTGACAATCTACTTTGGGAGATTATGAATGCTAAGGGTTCAATAGGGTAGGTAGGGAATGACTGTTTTCTCTGGTAGAGGATCCTGGACCAAAGAATCAGAGTTTGATCATTCAGGGTGATGTTTGGAAGTGCTTAATCACCCAGAGGATAGTGGAAATGAGGAAACCTCACCTGCTAAATTCTGTTGGAACCGAATGAAAATTACATTGATTTTTGTTGGTTATGTTTTGCTGTTCACTGCAGTTAAAGTACAGGTCAGAGTCCCTACAGTGTGGAAACAGGCCCTTCGGCCCAACAAGACCACACCAACCCTCAGAGTATCCCAACCAGATCCATCCTCCTATAACCCACCACATCTACACATCCCTGAACACTATGGGCAATTTAACATGTCCAATCCACCTAGCCTGCACATCTTTGGACTGTGGGAAGAAACCAGAGCACGCAGAGGAAACCCACACAGACACAGGGAGAATGTGCAAACTCCACACAAACAGTTGCTCAAGGGTGGAATTGAACCCCGGTCCCTGGTGCTGTGAGGCAGCAGTGCTAATCACTGAGCCACCGTGCCACGCATTCAGGTTGAATGGCAGAATGGGCTTGAGGAGCTGAATGATCTATTACTGTGTTCTTTTTGTTTTCATATTTTAGGGAACAATGTTAGACATATATGTAAGAAAAGATATGGAAACATGTAAGATCTAGGAGCATTAGTAGGCAATCTAACCCCTCGAACCTGCTCCACCATTTGAAATTGGCATAGCTGATCTCATTTTGGCCTCAACTCCATTTTCCTGCCCGCTGTCTATAAACCTTCAACCATTGCTCATTAAAAATCTAGTTTCCAGATTTGCCAACTTGGCATTGTCTGATTGGAAGCAGGTTTTCTCTGGGCATCAGACTCCCTACCCACATTAACGTTGCCTTGCCCTATATTTAGAAGAGCAGTAGGCACAAAAGCCCTTGCCATTTGGAAAAGGGAATCTACGCTTTTGCCCAGGCTATTATTTGCATGGTGCTGCAATTCAATTATTTAAATATTTACTGTCAATGGAAATGAAGTGTTTACTCATTTAAAGGGCAGCTTGAAATCTTTCTGTGAGTTTGTTTTCAAATTGCTCTGTGGCTGGCCCAGAAAAGCGGAATAAAAACTGCTCTGTGACCCAGATGGACTAAAATAAAATAACAGGATGACTTATTAAATTGTGGGATGCAAGGCACATAATGTAATAACCAGCAACTGAAATAACCTAGCAAACCACTCGGTTGTACCAAACCGTTACACAAAATTTAAAGGGAAATGAAAACCTACAGGCCACCCGGCATCGAACTGAGCTCTGGAAATGACGAGGGTGCACTGTCAACTCTGTGCATGTTCCTCCTCACTAACATCTTGGGGCTTGTACCACAATTGGGAGAACTGCCCACTGATTAATCTGAAGAAGCCATGTTTGTAGTATGGGCATGGCAGCTCACTACACCATGTGCACTGCTGCTCGTAGTGAAGGTCCTCTGTAAGGGTAGGAAACTTCAAAACATAAAAGCAGAGAAAGTAGGTGCAGGAATAGGTCATTTGGCCCTTTGAACCTGTATCACCATTCAATGTGATCGTGACCCTTTGTGCAATTTCAATATCCCACTCTCACTTTCTCTCCATATCTCTTGATCCCTTTAGCTGCAAAGGCCACCTCCAGCTCCCTCTTAAATATATCTAACAAACTGGCCCTACTAGCTTTCTGTGGGAGAGCATTCCACAGGTTCACAACTCTCGGAGTGAAGAAATTCTTCCTCATCTCAGTCCTGAATCACTTATCCCTTATTCTTAGACTGTGACACCTGGTTCTGGACTTCCCCAACATCAGGAACATTCTTCCTGGGTCTAGCCTGTCCAGTCCCTTCAGGATTTTATATGCTCTTATATCTCTGTGAGTTCATCCCTCATTCTTCTAATTTCCAGTGAGTACAAGCCCAGTTGATCCAATTTTTCTTTATATGTAAGTCCTGCCATTCTGGAAATCAGCCTGGTGAACAGGGTCTGCTTGATCTAGTGTGGTAGAGGGGAACCATTTCTAGGTCGAACTGGAGGAGTATCTTTTTCTTGTTAAGACTTAGTCTTTTTGCATGTTAGTGACTAGTTGCTGTGACATTCATATGATAAACATTGTTCCTGAAACTCTGAGGAGGGCCGTTGGTTAAGTCTCAGACCTTCAAGATCCTAGGCTATTCTGCCGATTGGTTGATAGAACATCAAAGTGGGTGGGGCTTCTGACATTTGTCAATATTAACCCTATCAGACTTATATACAACAATGCTCATTGAATGTTTCTTTAGAGATAGTGACCAGGAAACCATCCTAACCAAATATATTCCGCCCCACTGCAGAGGTGGTGGTAGAGTGGTATCCAGTCAGAAGGGAATTGCTCTGGGGGTCCTCAATGTTTACTCTGGACCTGATGAATTCTCATCTCAAAACTGCTATGTTATATATTATCCACAAAAAACAGAACAGATCCAACTCGGTCAATTGCTGTCCCTTCAGCCTGCTCTTGATCAATAACTGAATGATAGAATGTGTTATCAACAGTGCAATCAAATATCAGAAATAACCTGCTCACTGACACTCTACTTGGGTTCCACCAGAGCCACTCAGCTCCTGACCTCATTGCATTCTTGCTCGAAACATGGACAAAAGAATTAAACTCCAGACGTGACATGAGACCACCTTGATCTTTAATCTTAAGGCATCCTTTGACTAAGTGTGGCTTCAAGGAGCCATGGTAAAATCAAAGTTAATTGGTAGCAGCCAATTATCAGTGCTAAGACGATAAGAGATAGGAGCAGAAGTAGGCCATTCGACCCATCCAGTCTGCTCAGCCAATTCAATGAGATCATAGCTGATCTGATAATCCTCAACTGCATTTTCCCTATAACCTTCGAAGGCCTTACTGATTAAAATCTGTTTATCTGAAACTTGAATATACTTAATCACTCAGGCTCGATAATAATTCCACAGATTCATGACCCTCGGAGGAAAGAAATTCCTTATGTCTATCTTGAATGGACAATTCCTTGTTCTGCGATTATGCTCTCTAATCCTGGACTCTCCAAGAAGGGGAAACAACCTCTCTGCATCAATCCCGTTGAACCCTGAAAGAAGTTTATATGTTTCAATAAGGTCTCTTCTCAAGGGAATAGGTGGTTCATACAAACCTTTATCTTAGCAATAGAATCATTCCTGGAATACTACCTGTTTGCGAAGGTAACAAATTTGAAAATTACCAATTTAATTGCACTGAAGTTTGCTATAGGGGGGGGTTGCATGAATGTTTATGATCTTGATTCCTGGGATGACAAGGTTGTCCAAGGCAGGAATAATGTGTAGAATGGACCTATCTGACACGGAATTTTAAAAATGATAAGAGGGGATCTCATTGAACCATATAAGTCTCTGACAGGGTAGATGTTGAGAGACAGTTTTCCTATGGTGAGAGAGTCTCAAAATAAAGATTTGGCCTCAAAGGCTAAGAGAAGGAGAAAATTCTCTACTGAGAAGTTTATGAATCATTGGAATCTGTAACAGAGAACTATGGGTGTTCAGTCATTGAATATATTCAAGAAAGAGATTGATCAATTTTCCTGAATTAAGGAATCAGGCAGAGAAGTAAATTTGAGGTCAAGGTTAAGGAATAATCTTATTAAATAATAGAGAAGACTTTAACGGACTTGTGGCCTACGTCACTCCCATTTCTTTTGCCCATGTCAGCCAGAATGACATAACCATTGAGTAGGAACAGAGATACAGTGTGCAGTCACTGATTGGGACTTTTGGGGAGAGGTAAAATGCGGGTCACTAAGTGCACCACTCTGATCAGCTGCCTCTGACAGGGAGAAGTCCTCACAGGATGTGTATCTCATGATCATAGCTGTACACGTCAATGCTTTTCTGATCATAAACAGTTAGGGAAAGAACGTCAGGGGTTGTCTGCCTGCAATTTCTCAGTATGAGCTCCATGTATACAGCCGTCCACACTGGGGCACCAAGTTGTATAATCAGCATTATTTTGTGAGTCAGTTCACTTCAGTGGATTGCACTCAGATCTGAGTTATAAGACCTGGGGGATTTTGACCGAATGTTGAAGTTGAAGTGTATTAAGTGTATTATTAGCAGGGCACGTTGGCCAAGTGGGAAGGTGTTGGTCTTGCAGGGTGGCTCACTGGTTAGCACTGCTGCCTCACAGCACCAGGGACCTGGGTTCAATTCAACCCTCGGGTGAATGTCTGTGTGGAGTTTGCATATTCTCCTCATGTCTGCGTGGGTTTCCTCCCAAAGTCCAAAGATGTGCAGCATAGGTGGATTGGCCATGCTAAATTGTCCGTAGTGTTCAGGGACGTGTAGATTTGGTGGTTTATAGGGGGATGGGTCTGGGTAGGATGCTCTGAGGTTCAGTGTGCACTTGTTGGGCCAAAGGGCCTGTTTCCACACTGTAGGGATTCTATGATTCTATCTATGCTGAAACCACTGAGGGAGAGCTGAATTAGTCACGGCATCATTCCTTGCTTCAGAACAAAACAAAAGGTTGACACTTCACTGGAGTACTCATGAGTTGCTACACTATCAGAACTGCTGACTTGAGGAGGAGGAGACAGTAAATTAAGGTCTTTCTTAGATGATGCAAAATATCCTATATTGAAGAAGAGTCAGGAGGTTCTGCCATTGGTCCTGGCCAATGTTTACAGCTCAAATCACATTGCAAAAACCAAATGGCCCAGATGTACAAGATGTCCATCTGAATCACTTGAAATCCTGCTGCACTGACTATGGCAAATGTCTAGCGAAGTGAAATTTCCAATAGGCAATTATCTGGTGCCTGGAACCATCCAAAAAAGTCGTCTCTGAGATATCTGAGGGTTCTGCTTCACTCACAAGGAAACATTAGAGGAATTTAAAACTGGAAAACTATAAAATTGATCCTGAAGCATTCACAACCACTGGACTTGAATCCACTCGCATACCTCTGGACAGCCAATCCGATCGCCCAGCCCACAGACAGCTAATAAAACCCCCTTTAACACTTGACTCTCCACACATACACCACGGACACCTAACCTGCGCCCAACACCTGACTCTCCACACACACCACAGACACGACCTGTCTGGACATCTGTAAGGTGAATGCCTGCCTAGCTATACTCTCACCTACTTACCTGCCACCTTGATCCACTCAGCCACCACAACCCTATACCCTTACCTAGATACCTGGCATCTTAACCCAACCCACCTGGAAGCCTATCCCCTGATACACCTGACACTCAAATCTGACCAACATCAGACCTGACTGTATGGCACTTTACCCTCACCCATCTGCCAACCTAGACCTCTGGTCCCCCTGGAACCCTTCCCCTTCACCTATTTACCCATTCACCATTTCACTCCCACTCCCACTCACCTTGCATACGTACCTACTCTAAGTAGCTGTCAAAGAGTGTTTGGGCTCTTTAAACATTTTACTTCTGGAATATGGCAGCTATCGCCGTAAAAAGATGGTGCAGTTTCTGTGGTGATTCATTCTAAAGCTGCCTGTGCTGGATTGCATCCGCTTTGATGGATCTTGCATTAGAATCTGCTGGAAAACTGCTGTGGAGAGAAATGAGAACTGGTTGCCTGATCTGGATTGAAATAGAGATTCCAACTTAGATCAGAGAATTTGCGCCAATATCTAGTTCTTATTACATAGAAACATTGAAGATAGGAGCTGGAGGAGGCTATTCAGCCCTTTGAACCTGCTCCGCCATTCTTCAAGATCATGGCTGATCATCCAACTCAATAGCCTAATCCTGCTTTCTCCCCATAACCTTCAATCCCATTCGCCCCAAGTGCTTTCTCTTGTCACCTCTTGAATACATTCAATGTTTTGGCATCAACTACCTCCTATGTAAATGAATTCCACAGGCTCACAACTGTCTGGGTGAAGAAATGTCTCCTCATCCCCGTCCTAAATCTTCTACCCCGAATCCTCATACTGTGACCCCTGGTTCTGGACAAACCTACCAACGGGAACATCCTCCCTGCATCTACCCTGTCCAGTCCTGTTAGAATTTTATAAATGCCAATGAGGTCTCCCCTTATTCATCTGAACTCTAGCGAAAACAATCCCAACCCAGTCAATCTCTCCTCATACATCAGTCCCGCCATCCCCGGAATCAGTCTGATAAACCTTTGCTGCACTCCCTTGAGACCAAGAGCATCCTTCCTCAGAAGAGGAGACCAAAACTGCGCACAATATTCTAGGTGTTGTCTCACCGAGGCCCTGTACAACTGCAACAACACATCCCTGCTCCTGTACACGAAACCTCTCGCAATGAAGGCCAACTTACCATTTGCATTCTTTACCGCCTGCTGCACCTGTATGTTTGCCTTCAGCGACTGGTGCACAAGGACACCCAGGTCCCGCTGCACACACCCCTCTCCCGATTTACAACCATTCAGGCATTACCGTGCTGTTTCTAGGAGCTCTCTGTGCATAAATAACCTGGCACATTTTCTATGTTACATCAGTGACAACATGTAAGAATTGGCAGTAATGAATTAGCATATCCTGAGATAGTGAAATCCACTATAAAAATGCACTTCTTTCTGTCTTAGATGAAATGCATATCCAAAGTTCACTCTGCCTGTTCAAAAGATTCAGATGGCTTTTAAAGATCTAACAACTATTGGCAAAAGAACAGAAAACTGTTCAGGCATCTGTGATAATGTTCCCACAACTGATCTTACCAAAGCCACTAATATAATTGGTTATTCACGTAATTTGTACATTCAGTGAGAAAGATAGCTGGTGCATTGCCTTACAAGAACAGTGAGTATTCCTGTTCATTGTATGTGATGGACTAAGTAGCACATCTTGTTTTACATTTGTTTATGGGGCATGGGCATTACTATCTGGGCCAGCATTTATTGCCCATCCCTAACTGCCCTCTGAGGAGTCAACAGCTTTGCTGTGGGTCTGGAGTCACATGTAGGCCTGAGCAGATTTCCTTCCCGTAAAGGGCACTAATGAACCAGATGGGCTTTGTAACAATGGGTCACTGTTTAACTCTATGTTTTACTTGAATTCAGGTCTCACTATTTGCCATGATGGGATTTGAACCATTTTTCCTCAAAACATTTACCTGGGCATGAGTCCAATGACATTACCACTACAACACCGCCTCCCTGATTTCAATCTGAGAGATATTAGGACAGCATAGTATTGCAAGTATTTCCTTAAACAGGGTGTTGTGCAATGCATTCTTAGGCTCCCTATTCTTCACAACTTTTCAATGATGTTCTTCAAGATTGTGGGAAATATCTACTGTTGTGCAACAAATTATCCAATAAATAAATCCAGCAATTTTTTTCAAAACAAAGAATATGAATGGTCTGACTAAACAGATGACTCAAATAATGGCTAACATTGCCTGAGGTCTAGGGTTTCCTGAACTGCATGCGTAATATCCCTGTGCACATGTTCTGTGTCATAAGAAATCAGATTTGGCCTAGTCACCCATGCTCCATTTATCCAGCTTAGTTCCATAAAAGATTTCCAAAAACATCAGACAATCCAAATCTAGTAGCTGTACTCACAACTCAGTGCCAAGACGACAAGCTATGTGTTGTGCTCCTTCCGACGTACATGGTCTGTATTTCAACTTAAGAAACATATAGTCTTTGCTGCTATTTTCTGTGCTGCTAACTTCACATTTAAAAGAAATGATACTGTTCAAATTGCATGCAGGAAGTCCTGAAATTCAAGCTTTTTGTTATGTGATCGTGTAAAGCTTTTAGTGCTTCAAATAACACAGCACTATTTCTAAAGCAGGTACTGCAGAAATATATTAATAACTTTGTTAATAAAGTAATTTAAACAAATACATTAAGGGTTTCAAGCTAGTAATTAGGTAAATGGGACCAGCTCTGGGCCATTCATCCCTTCAAGCCTGTTCTGTTATTCAATTAAAGCACGGTCAACATGGTTTGTCAAAATTGTGTGCCTACAGTAAGGTCTTTGTGTCTGCGGCAATATGTCCAATGCTTTGGCAGTAACCATTTGGGTAAAGAAATGCTATGCTGTGCCTACCTTCCACTTTCAACTCCACAATCTTTTCTTCTCTGTAGCACCTAAGGCAGCCACCAGAGACATACAGGCAGGCATTGATAATAAGTGTTATTCATGGAAACTCTTCAAAACTTTCAGACTGCATGCCTCCACCAAAGTCAGAGGGGCAGTCATCAGAGAGCTCCTGTGTGCAGATGGCTGACCTCCCCCCCATCAGCCTCCCACCCCGTTTTCCCTCATTTTGTTCTCTTCTGCGTGGACCTTCAAGATCTGTACATGGTGGCAACGTCCGAAACTGGACCATTGGAGACGTTGGAAAAATCCTTGGTCTTCCAATCAGTGCCTTGAAGACAGAGGTTATCTTCCAGTCTGCACCACGCACACGCTATGAACCACCAGATATAACTGCTGATGGCTGTAGAAAAAAGAAAATTCATGCCTCAGTTGCATATTCTCTAGCGATGCCACTATCGATGAAGGCATTTATGCATCCAGCTGCAAGTTCTATCTACGGTCAGCCCCCGTGATTAGGTCTGCAGGTCATGTGGCATTAACATATGGGGTGGCACGGTGGCTCAGTGGTTAGCACTGCTGCCTCACAGCACCAGAGACCTGGGTTCAATTCCATCCTCAGGTGACTGTCAGTGTGGAGTTTGCACATTCTACCTGTGTCTGTGTGGGTTTCTTCCAGGTGCTCCAGTTGCCTCCCACAGTCCAAAGATGTGCAGGCTAGGTGGATTGGCTATGTTAAATTGCCCACAGTGTTCAGGGGTGTGTAGATTCAGTGGGTTATAGGGGATGGGTCTGGGTGGGATGCTCTGAGGACTCAGTGTGGACTTGTTGGGTCAGAGGGCCTGTTTCCACACTGCAGGGGTTCTATATCTATATATACGTGTGTGTGTGTGTATATACATGAGGACAAAACTCAAATACTCCCTGACCATTTTCCTTACCACCTATGCAGAATCCTGGGTGTAGTATAGGCACTACATCAAAGCTCTGGCATGTCTCCTCCAAAGGCACCCGAGGTCTTTTGTAAACCATTAACGACAGGACAAAACCACAAACAACAGAGACCTCCAACATGCTGGGCTTAACAGTGTGGCGATCACCCTCTGGATAGATTAATGCACAGCACATATCTTCTTTCTAAATACATGCATTTATTCCTTGGATGTGGGAATCACTAGCGATTTATTGCCCATTCCTATGAGTGGCTTGCTAGAGCCATTTCAGAGGGCAGTTAAGAGTCCACCAATTTGCTGTGGTCTGGAGTCACTTGTAGATCATGTAAGAATGAGAGATTTCCTCCCCCAAAAGGCATGAGCAAACCACATTTGTTTTTTAAAAGCAACAAAAGATGAAATGGTCTCCAAAAGACCAGGTCCAAATTTTTATTGATTCAAATTTCACCAATTGCTATAGTGGAATTTAGAATCCATGGTCCGAAAGTATTAGCCTGGGTTACAGGTCCTATATCAATAACCACTACACCACAGGCACCCCCAAAGCCCCAGACAAATAGCTCAAGAATTACCCAAGAAAACTTGTTCTTCTCAAGACCACAAGAAACTACAGAGAGTTGTGGACACAGCCCAGTCCATCACACAAACCAACCTTCCATCCGTTGACTTCAACTATACTTCCCAGTGCCTTGCAAAAGCAACCAACATAATTGAACACCCCTCCCACCCAGGTTATACTGCCCCACCTTTTTCTGTTTGGCAGAAGATACAAAGTTTGAGAGGATGGAGAGCGTCAAGTTCCTTGGAGTGATGATTACCGACATCCTGTCTTTGACTTCCCACTTAGATGTGATGGTCAAGAAGGCACAACCATGCCTCTTCCTCAGGCATCTCAGGAAATTTGGCATGGCCATAGGAACCCTCACCAACATCTAGAGATGCACCAGGTGCATGAAGGCCTGGTATGGCAAATGCTCTGCTCAGGTTGTATGTACAGCCCACACCATCACAGAAGCCAACTTTCCATCCGTGGACTCCATTTACACAGGTCATTGCCATGGAAAGACGCATCGCACCAAGGTAATGATCTCCTACAACATCTTCCATCAGGCAGAAGATTCAGAAGGTTGAATACATGCGCCAGCAGGTTCAGAAACAGTTTCTTCCCGGCCATTATTAGGCTGATGAATGGACTGCCTCGCCTCAAATAATGCTCATCTTGTTAACATTGATCTCACTTCGCGCTCACCCTATGCAGTGTAATGTGTAAGCTTCAGTCTAAGTTATTTTTACAACCTTTGTTTCTGTACATCCTTGCTTACTATGATCTGCCTGTACTGCTCATAAACAAAGCTTTTCACTGTACTCCGGTACACATAACAATAAATCAATCAGTCAATCAAATAACTAAAATTTGGATACATATATGAATAGATTTGAGACCAGATCCTTCCCTGCTGTGATCAAACTTTTGAATGGACCTCTCAAATATTAATTCTGAGCTCTCTCCCTCTGCACCTTCTCTGCAGCTGTAACACTGTATTCTGCACTCTGTTCTGCTACACGAATGCACTTTGTAGGGTATGATCTGCCTGTATAGCACACAAAACAACACTTTTCACTGTATCAACAACATGTGACAACAACACATTAATCAATCAATCAATCAATCAGTCTTCACTGGGGAACTGTCGGGTTGGGGTAAATGATATCAAGGTGGTCTGTATAAATAATATAAGGGCATCCTAAAAAAGTGCAAACATCGACATTGCAGGTCTCTTGGGCGAACAATGTTACTGGTTATCCCAAGCGGAGGCCAGCAGTGACATTTATTTCAATGTGTTTCAGTGACTATTTGCACAAAATTCACGCCTGGCAATGTGCCCTCAGAGGTAACCCAGCCGCCAAGCTTCCTCAAAGACCAATGGCGACAACATGGACATTCATGCCCATCCTATATCACCCTTTTCAATCAAAAAAGAATCTCAATAGGCCAATTGGATCATTTAGAGCTTGAAATTATTTAAACAATGAAGAGCTTACCACAATGACCTGCTTTGGTTCAATATCAGCCAATGCACCTACCAAACAAAAATCTATCAATCTCGGTTTGGAAGCTTTCATTTGATCCCCTAGTCTCAGCAGCTTTGATGGAGAGAAATTCCCAGGCTTCCACTATTCTCTGTGTGAGGGAGTGTTCTATCACAAGATGTGGAGCATCTTTAATCAATAAAATGGTGCGCTATGTTTCAATCCCCTATCTTGATACCTCTTCCATAGTCAGTAAAGTGGATGACATAGAGAACACCTCACCCCCTTAGGGAACTGTTCACCTATTAGTTAGGAATTGCAGTCAAGGTGCTACAGAGGTTACTTGGGGACTGTGAGGGTAATGATTATGAGTGGGAAGGAACCAGGGTTGGTATTGGGAGACACGTATGGGAGTGACGGTTCAATCTGTCAAACGTCAATGGGCTTCAAGTGAGGAAAGTGTTTGCCATGTCTAGGGTTCTCAAATCCACACAACAAAACTGAAGGTTGTGAGATGGGCAATGGCCAAATCACATGTCAATTTACTGTAAATGTGGACTCAGATGGAGGAAACAGTTCTTCATGTTGCAGTTCTTCATGCAGGAAGTGCTGTCAATGGGGATGCATAGGCATTATGAGGTTATAGTGAAGAGTCATTGCATTTTGCTCACTACAGAGATATTGAGGGTCTAAGGCATAAAAAGCAAGCTCGGGATGCGGGATAATTTAGTAGTATTCACCAGAGAGTGGACTCCCTCATGTGACTCAAAGGTCTTTGGTTCAGAGTCCATTTTTACACAGTCATCTAGAAGCACATGTAAAAAATAGTTGACCTCACGTCCTTTTCAAAACTTTCTCTTCTCACTTTAAAAATATGCCCCTAGTTTTGAACTCTCTCACCCCTGAGAAAATACCTTTGCTATTCACTTATCTATGCTCCTCATGATTTTATAAACCTCTATAAGGTTCCTCAACCTCCTATGCTCCAGTGAAAAAGGCCCCAGCCTATTTTTATAACTCAGACTCTCCATTCCTGGCAACATCTTGGTCAATCTTTGGTGAACCCATCCCAGTTTAATAATATCGTTCCCATACTAGGGGGACAAGAACTGCCCATGGTACTCCAGAAGATGCCTCAGCAATATTATGTGCAACCTCAACATGACACCCCAACCTCTATACTCAATGGTCTGAGCAATGAAAGCAATAGATGTAAGGCCAGTTTTCATGATGCGCTGGACTGTATTCACAATTCTCTGTAGTTTTTTGTGGTCTTGCGGAGAGCAGTTGTCATACCAAGCCATGATGCATTTGGATAGGCCGCTTTCTATGGTACATCTATAAAAATTGGTAAGAGTCATGATGGACATGCCAAATTTCCTTCGCCTTCTGAGGAAGTGGAGGCATTTGTGCGTCTTCTTAACCATAACTTCGACATGGATGGACCAGGGCAGGTTGTTGGTGATATTTACTCCTAGGAATTTGAAGCTCTTGACCACATCGACCTCAGCACCATTGATACAGACAGGGGTGTGTCCTCCATTCTGCTTGCTGAAGTCAATGACCAGCTCCTTCATTTTGCTGCCATTGAGGGAGAGATTGTTGACTTTACAACATGCCACCAAGCTCTCCATCTCTTCCCTGCAGTCTGTCTCGTCATTGTTTAAGATATAATCCACTATGGTAGTGTCATCAGCAAACTTGTAAATGGAGTTAGAGCTGAATTTGATCACATGATTGTGAATGTAGAAGGAGTATATGAAGGAGCTGGGTACGTGCCTTTGCAGGGCGCCGGTGTTGAGGATTATGGTGGAGGAGATGTTGTCACTTACTCTCCAGTTGCGGTCTGTAGGTCAGGAAGTCAAGGATCCAGTTACAGAATGGGGAGCAGAGACCTATGTCTCAAAGTTTGGAGGTGAATTTGGTTGGAATAATCGTGTTGAAGGCAGAGCTAAAGTCAAAATAGGAGTTTGATGTAGTTATTCTTGTTATCCAAATCATCCAGGAATGAGTGTAGAACCAGAGAGATGGTGTCTGTCATCGACCTCTTGCGACAGTAGGTGAATTGTAGTGGATCAAGGCAATCTGGGAGGCTAGAGTTGATGTGTGCCATTACTAACCTCTTGAAGCATTCCGTAATGATAGATGTCAGAGTTACCGGGCGGTAGTCATTAAGGCACACTGCCTGCTTTTTCCTTTGGCACCACGATGATAGTAGTCTTCTTGAAGCAGGTGGGAACCTCAGTTCATAATAAGGCAAGGTTAAATGTGTCTGCAAATACTCCCGCCAGGTGGTCTGCACAGGATCTTAGTGCATAGCTGGGGACTCCATCTGGGCCAGTCACTTTCTGAAGGCAGGTCTGCCATCTGCAGTGAAGACTGTGAGTGCAGGTGCACTCAAGACTGTTGGGGCAAGGGCCATCATTTCACTGACCTTCTTGTTGAAAGTGAGCATAGAATGAATTGAGCCCATCTGGGAGGGGTACATTGCTTCCCTAACAGGGACATAGTGTCTGTACATCATAAGAACTACACTTCTTCATGAAGGCAACTCATTATTACCTTTAAGGATTTTTCAAAGATCTGTAGCTCGGGTTGTGGGTGAGGTTGTTGACTTGCTCACCGAGCTGGCTTGTTTTCATTCAGATGTTTCATCACCATGCTAAGTGACATCATCAGTGAGGCTCCAATGAAGCAATGTCGTTCTACTCCACTTGGAATTTATACTGTGCGGTCCGTTATGGTGAGTACTGTCATTTCTGGTTCTGTTCTGTATGGGTTTGTATATTGGGTCCAATTCTATATGTTTGTTGATTGCATTATTGGTTGAAAACCATGGTTCTAGGAATTCCAGTGCATGTCAATGTTTGGTTTGGGCTACTATGATTATGTTGTCGCCGTTAAACTGATGGCCTTCATTGTCCGAGTGTACTGATATTAGGGAAAGTTCACTATGTCATTTTGCTGCTAGCTGATGTTCGTGTATTCTGATGGCTAGTTTCATTCCTGTGTGTCCGATGTAATGTTTGTGGCAGCCCTTGCACGGTATTTTGTAGACTACATTGGTTCTGCATGTTGTGGGAATGGGGTCTTTAATCCTTGTAAGTGTTTGTCGTAGCATGGCTGTGGGCTTGTGTGACACCATGATTCCTGGTGGTTGTAGGAATCTTGTTGTCACTTCTAATATGTTTTTGACGTAGGGCAGTGTGGTCAGTGTGTTAGGGTGTTTTGTTTCCTCTTGGTGTTGTCTATTTAGTAGGCACCTGTGGATGAAGTTGAGGGAACATCCGTTTATAGCGAAGATTTTGTATAGGTACTTTTCCTGTTTCCTGCGTAGCTCTGGCATGTTGCAATGAGTGATAGCCCATTTAAATCATGACCTAATGCAGCTTTGTGGACATTGGGGTGGTTGCTGTGGAAGTTGAGAATTTGGTCAGTATGGTTTGCTTGCCGGTGTATAGAGGTTTGGAACTCCCCTTTGGTCATATGTTCAATACTGATGTCCAGAAACAGAAGCTAATTATAACACAGTGTGGAGCTGAAGGAACACAGCAGGCCAGGCAGCATCAGAGGAGCAGGAAAGCTGACATTTCGAGTTGGGACCCTTCTTCAGCTGATTGTTGTTTTCTTCTTCTCTCGTGAATTTATACCCAGCGAATGCCTTGTTGATGAGGCGGTGGATCTCTTCTAGTTTGGTGCTTTTAATGATGATAAATATGTCGTTTATGTACCTGATCCACAGTTTAGGTTGAATGCGGGGGAGAGTAGTGCATTCTAGTGTTTGCATGACTGCTTCTGCAATGAGTCCTGAGATGGGTGACCCTATGGGTGTGCCATTGATCTGTTTGTATACTTGACCATTAAAGGCGAAGTGTGTGGTGAGGCACAAGTCTAGTATGTTGTCATTGCTGATGGAGCTGCTGGTCTGTGTTCCTGCTTCCTCCAGTGATGTGGCCAGTGTTTCTTTGGCTACTGGGATGTCAATTGACGTGAATAATGCTATGACATCACAATCACTTTCTCCAGGACAATTAGAGATGGGCAAAAAATGCTGTCCCAGCCAATGATATCTACATCTCATGAATGAATGAAAAAGGTAATTTCACTTTCAAAGGAGGGACAAGTTAATGCCAACATTTTCCTCCATGGCGAGTATCTGATTTTTGAGTTCATGCACAAGTCCATCAGAAGTGGCAGCGTAGGTAGGCCATTCAGTTCATTGATCTGCTCTGCCATGACTGATCTCATAATCCTCAACTCTACTTTCTTGCCTTTTCCCCATAGACTTTGATTCCCTTGTTGAAAAATATCTACCAGTCTCAATCTTGAATATATTTATGACCTGGCCTCACCAACCCTCTGTGCTAAGGAATTCTATACTTGATCAACCCTATGAAAGAATAAATTCCTCCTCATCTCTGTCTTAAGTTTGTGACCCCTTATTCTTAGACTATGTTCTGTGGTCCTAGACTCTCCTACAAGATGAAACAACCTTTCAACATCTACCCTGTCAAATCTCCTAAAAATCTTGCATGTTTCAATTAGGTTACCTCTCAAGTACAGGCCAAACCTACTTAACTTCTCCTCATGAAACAATCTCTCCATACCTAGTGTCAGCCTAGTGAACATACACTGGACTGCCTCCAATCTTTTCTACAGGTAATGGACCAAAACTGTTCATGACATTCCAACTGTGGTCTGATTAGTGTCTTGTGCAGTGTTAGAACAAAAAACTGTTAAACTCACCATTTTCTCATCACCTTGGTCAGTGGAAAATTCTGCCCTTAGTAACTCTTCTGAGCAGGCACAAAAGCTGTGTGAAATTAAGAATAATTTAAAATTGGTTAGTCTTTTTCAGATGTTTTTTTCAGACACATTAGCTGAGTCCAACTCTGAGGGTGCTTACAGCAATGTGATCATTTCATTGGATCCACATAAGCATCTCTTTGCCAGTAATGAGACATTTGCCTTTTACGACCTTTCCTTTTTAGGATCACCAACCCAAAGCCAAGGCAAAATGCCGAGCCATTTCTCTCGCTTTTATTGCTCAAGCTCTTAAGTAATGCTGCCAAGTATCTTCAGAATCATATTTTAGGTATGCGATTACATTCTTGGAACAAATATACTTTTATGTGGTTCAGAAACTGTCATTGTTGGGGCCAAATAATAGGCTGTCATGGCTCCATTGACAGGGCTTATGATTTTGACTCTTCCGTTCCAATCTCACAGCAGCAGCTTGTGCTGATATTCCCGTGCAGTTTTGAGACAGCACTGCGCTGTCAGAAGTGCTATCTGTTCATATAAGATGCTAAACTAAAACCCTGTCTTCCTTCTCAGTTGTAAGGTCCCATGCCATTATTTTGAAGAAGTGCAAGGGAGCTTTCTCTGCTGTCCCGACCAATAGTTATCACTCAATCAACATTTGAAAAGGTGATGAGCTGGCTGTTGTCCTGTTACCGTCTGTGAGAACTTGCTATGTTTAAATTGGTTGCTATGTTTCTTCCTTCACAGCAGTAACAACACTTCAAACAGCGCATTGTTGGCGGTGCAATGCATTGAGATATTAAGAACAAAGGAATTAGGAGTGGGAGTAGGAAATTCAGCCCTTTGAGCCTGCTTTGCCATTTAATATGATCATGGCTGATCTTATCCTGGTCTCAAGTCCACTTTCCTGCCTGCTCCCCACAACCTTTTATCCTGCTTTTCATCAAAAACATGTCTATTTCTTTCTAGAATCTGTTGATTGAGTCTGCCTCCACTGCACTCTGGGCCAATGAGTTCTACAGAGTCACAGTCCTCTGAGAAACGTTGTTTCTCCTCATCTCAGTTTTAAGCCTACCTCCTCTCTCTATATACCTATGGCCTCTCGTTTGAAACTGACCCACTCGGGGGGATCATCTATTCAACGTCCACCTTATCAATCCCCTTCAGCATTTTATATCAGATCCTTTCTCATTTTTCTGACCTCCATCAAGTACAAGCCCAAAGCTATTCAACCACTTTTTGTACAACAGCAATTTCATCCTGGTGAACTTCCTCTGAACTGCCTCCATGGTCACCACATCCTTCCTCAAGTAAGGAGACCAAAACTGAACATAATACCCTGGGCACAACACCGAGAGGTGTTGAAAGACACCATAAAAATGCAAGTTCTTCCATTCTTTGCAATCTAACTGACCAGTTGAGAAGTCTTCCTGACAGGTCAACTGAATCCCATAGGAAGATCTGTGATTGCCACTCCCAAACCCATCTCGGTAGAGCTGTGTGGTAACCACTAGAAATGTGCCTTGCACTAGCTGAAGAAATATTTGGGGTTAGAGTTGTACATTTTTCCTCAGTCTGCAATTTTATAATGCGTATGGGGTTCCAATAAGTCAGACTGATCCCTCCAGATTTTTCAGATATCAGTGATACAAATCTGACATATCCAACTAAAATGGCTAAGGGCCAAAGTGATTGGAGTAAAACTTCAGGGCATTTATCTATTCGCTGTTGTCCTGGGTTTCAAGCAACATCACTCTGCAAAATCTTGGCTGACACCCCAGCACTGTGTTTGGCCCATATCCCTCTAAACCTTTTGCATTCATGCATGTGTCCAAATGTCTTTTAAATATTGCAACCACTTCCTCTGGTTCATTGCACATACGAACCACCCTCTGTGTGAAAAAGTTGCCCCTCAGGCCCCTTTTAAATCTTTCTCCTTTCACCTTAAAAATATGTCCACTAGTTTTGAACTCCCCTACCCGAGGGAAAAGATCTTGGTTATTCACCTTATCCAGATCAGCCAGACCTACTCAGTTTTCCCAGCAGATTCTGAATTTTTAGATAATTTCATTATTGACCTCACAGATTATTAGAAAATTGTGACAATGGAATTTAAAAATGTCATTCATAGTAATAGATTTATAATTAAAATTATTAATGCGTCTTTATCACATAGCTTACAGTCTAAGGAAGAGTTAACTTTGGAGAAAGCTATGGAACTTATGCAGGAACCAGAAATCAAAAAAACTCAGAGACAGTCCAGGTAAGGAGCTAAAAGCATCCAGCTGGCTTGTTGATCTAGGGATATGATCCTTGCTTAGGGTGTGAGAGGCCCTGGGTTCAAATCCTGGCTGAGCCCTTGTTTGGCAGCTCAGTGGTTAGCGCTGCTGCCTCACAGTGCCAGGGACCTGGGTTCAATTCCACCCTCAGGTGACTGTCTGTGTTGAGTTTGCACATTCTCCTTGTGTCTGTGTGGGTTTCCTTCAGGTGCTCTAGTTTCCTCCCACAGTCCAAAGATGTGCCAGCTAGGTGGGTTGACCATGCTAAAGTGCCCAACAGTGTTCAGGGATGTGCAGATTAGGTAGGTTGTAGCAGTATGGGTCTGGGTGGGATGCTTTGAGGATCAGTGTGGACTTGCTGGGCCAAAGGGCCTGTTTCTGCACTGTGGAAGATTCTATAATTCACAGCTCAAAGGGAGAGCTGCTATCTTTTCAGATGAGCCATTAAACCATTGTTCCCTCTCAGGCGAATAGAAAAGATCCTGTGAATCTACTTTAAAGAAGGACAGTAGAGCTATCTTTCACAGTACGCTAGTTAACATTTATCCATCAATCACTATAAGCAGAAGAATTGGACATTATCTCATTGCTGCTGTGTGCATATTGGCTATTGTGTTTCCTAGATAATAATAGTAACTGTAGGTGAAAAGTGCCTCATGCCCTGTAAAAAATATTGGCCATTCTATGATTGTGAAAGGCACTGAATAAATGCAAGTCTTTTAATTTTATCTTTCCCCATCGGAAACTGGGGCAGAGATGCCAATTGTAGCACTCCATCTTCTTGTCCAGTTCTGTTTTACTGCAATCTTAATTCAATGTGCAAACCATCCTGGCAAATGAGCTGTGTAATTATCAGATTTAACTTGTGGACTCACATATTAAAGGATTCACTTGAATTTCCTTTGCACTTTATTTTAATGAAGGTGTTAGGCTGTTAAAATCAATTAATAGCATTGCTAAAATGGTGAAATGAATGGTTTGAAGTTCCATTTACTGCTGCAGATATCTGCATGTAATTCAACTTCTGAAGCCTTTAAAAATCCCTTGGAAAAATCAGGATCAACTCATACATTGTGTGCTTGGGCGGTTGCTGGTTTGTAAAACACTGATAGCTCATACAAAGCGTGGATATGTATTAAACTCCAAATTCAGAATGCAGCCCCTCTCACTTGCTGGATCCCTTGTGCCAGTTACTGTATAAAATAAATGTAAATTGGCAAAGTCACCATAACCCAGGTTACTCTCTTCTTAGAGCGGTGGTGTACTGTATGAAGCACTGGTAAGTAAAACATTCATTTGACGGGTGAAAAATTGAAGTTGTCTTCCAATGTCATGGCTAATAGGGGGAGGTCAACTTATATAGTGAATATTTGCCAAACTGTGATTTTGGGGATGAAAAATGGGGTCACCGTACATATTGTGATGACAGTACTAATGTTAAACTGCCTGAGTTAAACCAATTTATCTCCTAATGCTGTTGCTTGAGAGATGATTGGCCAGGTAACATTCAAGGGTGATGTTGTGAGAGTTACTTAGCTTGGAAGTTACAAATGGGGAGGAGGGTCAAGGGTGTAATTGTGCAGTGACTCTACGGGCTGTTCATCCAGATGTGGCTTTCTGAAAGAAAAGTGTGAACAGTAATCTATGGGATTGTTGTTAAAAATTCAACTGGTTCACTAACGTCTCTTAGGGGATGAAACAAGTTGTCTTTACCCTGTAGCATCTGTTCATTTTCGACTGACCTGCCATCAGAGAAGTAGGGAGCACTTCCCATTAACCTGTAGCATTGGAAAATACACCATCAAGTTTATTGTGTTTATAATGTGGTAAAAGTGTCATAGTGTTTAACTGGGATGAGAAACATAAAACAAAAACAAATTTTATTTATTATTGTTTTTATTTATTCTTCTTTTCAAGTAAGTTTTATTACTGCTTGACCTATTTCCAATTCACCCTTAGACTTAAATTATTATGAGATCATTAAGGCCCCAGCATTCCCAATATTTTATGTTTCTCAGTAAAAACCGAAAGAACTGCGGATGCTGTAAATCAAGAACAAAAATAAAGTTGCTGGAAAAGCTCAACAGGTCTGGCAGCATCTGTGAAGGGAAAAACAGAGTTCACGTTTCGGGTCCAGTGACCCTTCCTCAGAACTGTTCTGAGGAAGGGTCACTGGATCTGAAATGTTAACTCTGTTTTTCCCTTCACAGATGCTGCCAGGCCCGTTGAGCTTTT
>JAHRHZ010000266.1:9113673-9140163 GCA_024137785.1 Ginglymostoma cirratum | reverse complement strand
AACTCTGTTTTTCCCTTCACAGATGCTGCCAGGCCCGTTGAGCTTTTCCAGCAACTTTGTTTTTGTTCTTGATTTACAGCATCCGCAGTTCTTTCGGTTTTTACTGAGAAACATAAAATATTGGGAATGCTGGGGCCTTAATGATCTCATAATAATTTAAGTCTAAGGGTGAATTGGAAATAGGTCAAGCAGTAATAAAACTTACTTGAAAAGAAGAATAAATAAAAACAATAATAAATAAAATTTGGTGGCAGTGTTTAAGAATATGAAGGGTTTGATCGAAATGAATAAAGACACTTGGCTGAAGGTTTGATAACGAGAGGGACCGGTTTTGAAGTGACTGGCAAAAAAAAGTGGATTGAGCATAAGAAAAAACCCCTTTGTGCAAAAGTGGCTAGGATTTGGAATGCACTGGCCAATCAGGTCCTGGATACAGATTCATTGCTAAAGTTCAAAAGGGAACTGGATACACTTTTGAATCTGCTAACTTTACGGGAATATGGAGAAGGGACGGAGAAATTGAACTAACCAGGTTGTTTTCAAAAGACCCAATGCAGACTAGGAAAAGCTGAGCAAGGACCAATTGATTTTTTTTCTTGGAAATGGATCTCACTGATATTTAAATTTGAGGATTTATTGAAAATTTATCATAGCTTGAATTACTCTTATAAGAATATTTCAATGACCTCAAAACATCACCGCAGACCGCAAAGCAATGGACAAGTTTGGATCAATTATATGTTAAAAAAATCTGGAAGCCCCCACATCATTGCACATTATGCCAGTATTGAATAAAAACCCTTTAAGGTTTAGATATTGCATTGTAGCCAAGGCTCAATAGAAGAATTTTTGTTGTTATTTTTTCATGGAAAATGAACCTCCCTGGCTAGGTCAACAGTTATAGCCCAATAGGTAGTTAAGGATCTACCACGTTACTGAAGATCTAGGGTCACCAAATTTCCTTCCTTAAAAGGTATTACTGAACAAGATTTTTTTTACGATAACCAACTCTAGCTACATAGTCACCATTTGGCTACCCCTTTAATTCAGCCATGATGGGATTTGAACCAATGTCCATAGAATACCTGGAGCTCAGTATTACTTGCTTTTTGCCACTACTCTGTTGCATCCCAATAATCAGAATGAAACTGTTACCCTAGTTGGAATAATTCAGGAGCACCCTCCGTCACATTACCATTTCACACGTTGAGACCAACATTTATGATCGCTGCATCACCCACCCTCCCCTTCCTGCCCAATTTTAACACAGACAGCTTACAAATTGAGCATGCTACAGAGCTCCCATTTGATTGAGAGAAACTTCGGCCAGCAGACAGCACCATGCAATCAATTATGTTGATGCTCCTTGAGTTTGCCCAGTGGTATTCTGTTTATAAATATATGATGACACATACAAAACATTTATTCAACTGTGGAGGCTAAACACAAATAGTTGCAACTGAACTAGAAGTAATGATGCAATATGCAGGCAATGCAAATTAATATAGGTTAGGCTTGCTAGACAGGCTTTCAAGACATTAACGTGCCTCTTCAGTTCATTGATGCTGTTCATTCACATCTAAAAAGTTTAAGTAATTACTTGCAAGACAGGAGGAAGAAAGAAGAGCTGAATATGTATTATCAGCTGACAGGCATCTTTGTGAAACAGAAAATGCAGTTGATGCTATAGCAGCTTCATCGATCTTCAGTTGCTTGCGTCTGCTTCCTTCTGTTGAGTGCATTTTAGTTGTAATTGCTCAGGGAGCAGGGGTCTTCGTCCAGATCTATCATTGAAGAGATTCAGATCAGTTCTGTTAAAAGCATTTGGGTTGCCAACTCTCCAGTGTTGATCTGGAGTTTAAAGGTCAAAAGTTAATCTCCAGATCACTGAAGAAATTTAGGAGAAAAAGGTCTCATAGGGAAATTTCTCATCTCTTCGTTCAGATCAATGTTATATATTGCAAAATATGTGCTATTGGTTTGGAATAACACCATTTGCTTTGCTATCTGAGACATTCACGGACTAAAAATTAATTTTTAAAAGAAGAGAAAGAAAAACACTAATGTAAAATGGCCACAGGCATCACCTGACCGCTTGGCCAAGTTTAAATGTGAGTTAGACAACAGATGACTGACTGAAACAAACATTTTATCATTGAATGAAGTCATTCTTCCTGAGGATGAATGAAAAGACCCCCTTCGTCTGTTCATAGCTTACACCTTCATAAGAATGATTGCAGGTTGCAGATGAAAACAACATCTGCAATTATCAAGATAACAAGGTGTAGAGCTGGATAAACACAGCAGGCCAAGCAGCATCAGAGGAGCAGGAAAGCTGACGTTTCGGGTCTGGACACTTCTTCAGAAATGGGTTTATCCAGCTCTACACCTTGTTATCTCAGATTCTCCAGCATCGGCAGTTCCTACTATCTCTGCAATTATCAAGCTTGGAAACAACGATCTCAGACTGGAAATACACAAACAAGTTGGTATTTCATGAAGCTGCTTCTGGCAAAGAGAAATACAATGGATTTTTGGCTGAACTGATGGTTTGGGGAATTCTTTATCTTTCAAGGAGAAAAGTTAATACAGAATTGAAGAATAATCAGAATAGCAAGAACTCATAGGATAACTGCAATATTTGCCACCGTTGATGATCCAGGACATCAAGTTAAAAAATACATCTCATGGACACCCTGAGCCTACTGCTACAAAAGAAATTACTTAATTAAATTTTAATTGAAGAGAGGCACAGCCGTACTAAAGACAGCATGAATCAAGACTGTGGCTAGTTGACGATGCTGAAAAGAGACAAGCCAATTCACCCCTCCTTACCTGGTAGTCACAATACTGCCAAACAAACTGGTTCCCTGGCTGCAATCAAATTGCTGTTTGCTGAGGCTTGCTGTATGCAAGCTGGCTGCTGCATTGTAATAATTACTGTCTTTAAAAGGAAATTCAATGGCTGCCATGTGCTTCTGGATATTGAAAAAGGTGCTACATAAATGCAAGGTGCTTTTTCGTGTGCCAGAAGAAACAAGAAGGAAGGAAAGCCTGGCCCCTGTATTGAGTTTTCGATTGTCGGAGGGAATTCAGTGGATGATATGGTTGCATCTTATGTTTCAATCACCCTTTCCTCAGTCGGTTCGAAGGGATTTTCTCTGCTCATTTTATGTTCAAGTTGATTATTCCAGTTTTCTAGTAGTTTGTGTGCAGCATCTTGCTACAATAATTGCCCCACACCGTAAAGTAGGATCACCAAGAACTCAGCCAGTGCATGGGTACCACCTCCTTTTAACTCCTTAAATATGCAAGAGCCTTTATCAAGTACAGTGTCAGCACTTGGTGCTTTGTTTGAAAGAGAGCTTGTCAGCTATATGGATCATGCGTTAAAACTACCTCTAGGTGGCAGGGGTTCCTTCAGGACTCAAGCTGAGAGTTAGTTTGTTCAGTGTGCCCTCAGTCATCACAGGACCAGACCAATTCTCCTGATTGCAAAGAGGGCAAAGCCTTCCCTCAGAGAATCACTTACAACCTCAAGATGAACCCTGGCACGGTCTGGAACCAAGGCTTGGTGTGGCCTGGAAGTTAGATGTCAGTGTGGTCTGGTTTCGAAGGCTGAGTTCTGAACTTTTATTTCTGCAATGCTGGACTTTTTATTTCTCTATTTTTCTAAGATCTTGTAACTGAAGAAGATGTATTTGGTATCTTTGTATCTAAGATGGCCCTGTAAATAGCAATATATAAACTTTTCACTGTACTCATTTGAGTACATGTGACAATAAAGCTAATTCTAATTCAAATGTGGTACAGATCAGAAACAAATGTAATTGCATTACTCTTCTCCCAAGATGAATTTATTATGTTCATTCCTTCTATTTTTATTTAGTCATTCAGAGATGTGGATGCCACTGATGGCAAAACCAGCATTTATTGCACATGCATAATTGCCCTTAAACAGGTGGTGTTTATCCATTTTTTTTTCTGAACCACTGCAGTCCATGTGATGAAGATACTCCTGCAGTGTTGTGAGACAGGGAGTGAGAGGATTTTGATCCACTGAAAGTGAAGGAACTGCAAGATATTTCCAAGTCAGGAGGGTGTGCATTTTGGAGGGAATTTTGCAGGTGGCAGTGTTCCCATCCATGTGCCACCTTTGTCTTTCTAGGTGGTAGAAATTGTGAGTTTGGAAGATGATGCCAAAGAGCTTTGGTTAATTGCTGTAGTGCATCTTGCAGATGGTACACACTTCTGCGGATGGTACACATTGCTGTAGATGGTACACATTGCTGTAGATGGTTCACATTGCTGTAGATGGTACACATTGCTGTAGATGGTTCACATTGCTGTAGATGGTACACATTGCTGTAGATGGTTCACATTGCTGTAGATGGTACACATTGCTGTAGATGGTACGCACTGCTGTCACTGTAAGGTGGTGGTAGAGGGAGTGAATGTGAAAGGTAATGGATGGGTGTCAACCAAGTGGCCTGTTCTGCCTTTGATAATGTTGAGCTTCTTGAGTGTTGTTGGTGTTCCACTCATCCAGGCAAGTGGACAGTATTCCATTAAACTCCTGACTTGTGCTTTGCCGATGGTAGACAGACTTTGGAAATCAGGAACAAAAACAGAAGTTGCTGAAATAGATCAACAGGTCTTGCAGCATCTGTGAAGAAAAAAATCAGAGTTAACGTTTCAGGTCCAGTGACCCTTCCTGGTTCTGAGGAAGGGTCACCGGACCCAAAACGTTAACTCTGACTTTTACTTCACAGATGCTGCCAGAACGGCTGAGGTTTTCCAGAAAATTCTGGTTTTGTTCCAGATGTACAGCACCTACAGTTCTTTCGGTTTTTATTCGGAAGTCGGGAGGTGAGTTATCCATGAACATTTCCCAGCCTCTGATCTGCTCTTCCATTTGTCTAGTATAGCATTATAGTATTATAAATGGCTAGTCCAGATTAAATTTTGATCAATGGTGACCCCGAGGGGATTGATGATGAATAATTCAGCAATTGGAAGGCTTTAGCTTGATGGGAATGGCCTTTGGATAGTATTTGGAAGACTCAAGCATTTATATTGTGAAACAACATAAATTAATTCTTTCACAAGCCAGTCAAATTTTGTTTATTAAAGTGGAGATTTTTGAAATTCATTCACAGCAGATGGGTGCCACTCACTGGACCACCAATTATTTCCCATCTCTAATTGCCCAAAGGGCAGTTAAGAGTTTACTGCATTGCTCTAGGTCTGGAGTCACAAGTAGACCAGACCAGGCAAAGACAGCAGATTTCACTTCCCTAATGGCAATTAGTGAACCAAACGGGGTTTTCCTCAACAAGTGGCAACAGTTTTATGTTCATTATTAGACTCTTAATCCTAGACTATTATTGAATTCAAATTCCACTATCTACCAAAGCAGGATTCAAACCCAGGTTGCCAGAATATTGCTAGTCCAGTGATAATAATGTAGGCCATTGCCTCCCCTGACTAGGGAATGCATGCAGATTATGGTGAAATAGTTGGGGAATGGAATGAATTAAAATAACTCTTTCAAAGAGCTGGTCCAGATGTTAGGGGCTTATTGACCTCTTTCTGTGTTGCTCAATTCTGTATTGATCAATGTTTACCAAATGTGAAGTGTTGATTGGAATGATGCATAAGGAGGATAAGTGATATTCCACTGTCACTGTGATATATGACACATTTTGGGAAAATTTACATTTGATTTACATTACATTTCAGGGTGGTACGGTGGCTCAGTGGGTCATTGCCCCAGGGACCTGGGTTTGATTCCACCCTTGGGTGACTGTCTGTGTGGGGTTTGCACATTTTCCCTGTGTCTGCATGGTTTCCTCCGGCTGCTCCGTTTCCTCCCATAGTCCAAAGATGTGCAGGTTAGGTGGAATGACCATGCTAAATTGCCCATAGTGTTCAGGGATGTGTAGATTAGGTTGGTTATTGGGGTTGGGTTTGGGTGGGATGCTCTGAGGGTTGGTGTGGTCTTGTTGGGCCGAAGTGCCTGTTTCCGCACTGTAGGGATTCTACGATCTGTGATGATGATTTGACAGGCCACCTCTTCCATGAACAGAATTTTTAAAACAAATAGCCTAATCTAGTTGGTAAGCTGAAACAGAGGGCATTGCCAGGCTGTTGAACTGTGGGGGCATCAAAAGCCATACCTATCTTGTCCTCCACACCTTTACATTTATGCATCTCGCACTTTCAGTCAGGGCTGTCGCACAGCAACCAGGAGTAATATCTTCCGCTAACAACGGACAATGATGTCCACTAAGATGTTTATTTCTGTATCTATGTTAGTCACCTTCCTGGCGTCACCTGTGGGTCAGTCACAAGGATAGGTGGAGGGACAGGTAGTGTTGAGGAAGTGGGGGGAGACTGCAGAAGAAGGACTTGGATGTGTTAGGAGAGTGGGCAAAGAAGAGGCAGATTGAGAGCTATGTGGGAAAATGTGAGGATATTCACTCTAGTCGGAAAAATAGACGTGTAGACTATTTTCCAAATGAGGAAAGGCTTCAGAAACTGAAGTACAAAGGAATTTAGGAGTCGTAGTTCGGGATTCTCTTAAGGTTAACATGCAGTTTCAGTTGGAGGTTAGGAAGGTAAATACACTGATAGCATTCATTTCAAGAGGGCTAGAGTACCTAGTAGAGAAATGAACTGCTGAGGCTGTATAAGGCTTTGGTCAAACTGCACTGGGAATATTGTGAGCAGTTTTGAGCCCTATTTCTAAGAAAGGATATGTTGGTCTAGGAGGAGATCCAGAGGAGGTTTACAAAATGATCCTGAGGATGAAGGGCTTGTCATACCAGGAGCAGTTGAGGACTCTGGGTCTGTACTCAATGGAGTTTTGAAGGGCGAGGTGGGATCAGATTGAAGCTAACAGAATACTGAGAGGCCTGGATAGGCTGGAAGTGGGGAAGATGTCTCTACTAATGGTAGAGCCTAGGACCTGAGGGCACAGCCTCAGAGTGAAGGGATGATCCTTTAGAACTGAGATGAGGTAGAATTTCTTCAGCCGGTGGGTGGTGAATCTGTGGAACATATTTCCACAGAGGGCTGTGGGGGCCAATTCATTAAGTGCATTTAAGACAAAGATAGATAGGCTCTTGATTAGTAAGGAGATCAAGGGTTATGGGGAGAAGGCAGGAGAATGAGGTTGAGAGACATATCAGTCATGACAAATGGCAGAGCAGACTCAGTGCACTGAATGGTCTAATTCTGCTCCTATATCTCACAGTCAGTAACACTCCGAATCTGAAGGATGTGGTTTCAAGTCCCATTCCAAGTCTTGGACACAAAGCTCTTGGTTGGTATTCCTGCTCAGTAACAAACAGGCCCAGTTTTACAGTAAATAACAGGTACATGTTATCTTCCAAGGATATATAAGAGTTCAGCATCTTTGGAGCATCAAGGTGGCTGTATAAAATGTTCACGGCCTGGATGAAAAATAAGCAATGAAGGACTCAGAAAACTGAAAATGGATTAGCGAGAATCTGTAGCCCTAAAAATGTCTTCGGGTCTTCCCAGGTTTTGGCGTATCTCCTGATCTACCAATTTTCCTGTGCACTGCCCCAACACATGATTATCCTGAACATTGTTCCTCAAACATTATTATCCTGTACAATGACCCCAACTATAATCATGCACATTCCCCCCAACAAGTTCCTAGCTTCAAGCTTTAAGCTTCAAGTTCCTAGGAGTAAATATTATCAACGATGTATCCTGGTCCATTCACGTCGACGCTACAGTCGAGAAAGTACACCAATGCCTCTTCTTCCTCGGAATGTTAAGGAAATTTGGCTTGACCACAATGACTCTTACCAATTTTTATAGATGCACTACAGAGAGCATCCTGTCTGGATGCATCGCAGCTTTGTATGGTGACTGCTCTGCCCAAGATCGCAAGTAATTATTGTTGAGCACAGCTCAGTCCATTGTGAAAACCAGCCTTCTTTCCATTGAATCTGTCTACACTTCCTGCTGCCTCAGGAAAGCAGCCAACATAATCAAAGACCTCTCCCATCTCATTTATACTCTTCCACCATCTTCCATTGGACAGAAGATACAAAATTTTGAAAACACGTATGAACCGATATAAGTACAGCATCTTCTCCATTGTCATCCTACTAATGAATGGACCTCTCATATATTACAGTTGATCTTTTTCTGTAACTTCTCCGTAACACTATATTCTGCATTCTGTTCTATTACCCTGATGTATTTATGTAAGGTATGATTTGCCTGGTTAGAATGTGAAACACTACTTTTCACTGTGTCCCAGTACATGTGACAATAATAAATTAAACTAAATCAGATCAAAACGCATCAAATCAAATCAACGCACTATTGTCCTGTACAAGAATCCCAGTAAACTATTATCCTGCACATTGTTCCTCATGTGCAAATATACGCTGGAGTTTAGAAGAATACAAGGTGATTGACAGATATAAAATCTTGAGAATTCCTGACAAAGTGAATATGGAAAAGATGTTTCCTCTTGTGGAAAAATCTGGAGTAGAATAGACCAGAATAGCAATTTATTGTCACTTGTATTTATGAAGATGCAGTGAGAATTGTGTAAGCCACCACAATTCAGTGCCATTTTAATTATAGAAATTATAAAAAGAGATAATTGAGATAAAATTAGGACAAAGATCACCTTTTGTTCCCTCCACGGTTCCTGGGTTTCTGGAGTGAATAGCCACCACCAAAGCAAGGATTTCGGGACCAGACCATCATGCTGTCACCATCGAAGACGTTGCATTGCCCCCAAAGCAAGGAGGGACAGACCGGACCCACCAAGTACCAATGCCGAAGCCGTCGCTCGAGTCATCACCACTTCAGTTGCCACCCGAAGTCACCACATTGCCACCATAGCCACAAGGAACAAAGTGGACCCACCAAGCTGCCATCGCTACAACCGTTTAGGTCAATTACGGATGGGCAATGAATGCTGCCTAGCCAGCGATGTCCTCGTCCCGTTAATGAATAAAGAAAAAAAAACTTGGGGTCACGGTTTAAAAATAGGGGATTGCTCATTTAGGACAGAGATGTGGAGAATTTATTTTTTGCTTAGTATTGTGAAGTCTGTTCCTCAAAAAATGGTGTGGAGTCAGAGCCCTTGAATATTTTTGAGACAGCATGGATAGATTCATGAGAAACAGAGTAGTGAAAGGTTATTGGGGGGGGGGTGGCGTGAAGTTGGCAGAATGCGGAGTAATCAACTCAGCTGCGATCGTATTGAATGGCAGAGCAGACTTGAGAGGCCTACTGCTCCTGAATCATAAGTTCATATTCTAACACATTGTTATACTGCGCAATGAACAGAGCACACTATTAGCACGCACATTGCCACTCATACAATGTCATCCTATGTGCGCCTGCCAACACAAAATTAAGCTACTTTCTTTTCCCAGCGCGCTCTTGGCCTGCACATCTGCTAGTCCTAATTCAGGGCCTAAAATACTTCATCAGCGCATTCAAAGATCTGTGCACATGTGATTGGCCAGTATCACTGCTGCACCCACCCTCTCATTGCCCTTTTGAATTGGGCCTATATTGCTTGTGAGATGCTGCAGCATCCAGCAATCAGAAGCTGTGATGTTAAAAGTTCGAATTCTGTGGTCTGGCTTTCAGAGCTGGCTCTTTGTAGTTCTGCATTCACAGCCCTGCACTGCATTCCATTGTAATGATCAGCTTCAATCGCGTGTTTTGATCCAGTTTCCCCACCCATCCCGCAAAACCATGGATAGTGTGAAAGAATTAAGAGCAGGAATCAGCAATAAGTGTTTGCCTGGATGTTACTCTTTGAGGTCGTCACTGAAATGGAAAGTTGCCGTTTACCTCCAGTGCTGAATGCAATCGCATGCCCTGTGTTCAGTTACCCTCGGAATGAAACTTTGAAGAAATTCGAATGCCCACAAAAATCCTGCTCGATTGATTTTATTTAATGAGCAATCTCCTGCGGCTCTACCAACTGCCAGTGTTCCAGTGCAACTTCGTCTCCTGACAGATATGTGGCTAAGCCAATGCCAATCTCCCTCTTCCTTCCTGGCAATGCCTCCATTTCCTTCTCCTCCACATGCCACCCTGCCGTTCCCCAAACACATACATTCTCCTCCATCTGCGAGCAGAAGATGCACTGTTTCAGTTCATAAGACTTTAATGAAGGGCACATGGCTGAAAACTGTGTGGTACGTCCACAAGAAGTGTGGGACCTGAATTAAGCTAAGGTATTATTTGCCTTTCTATCAATGCTGCTTAACCCGAACTTCACTACTTGCTTTGCCTCAGCCTTTTGCCTCTCTTGAGCCTCTTAGGGGTATATTTCTGAATCACCACGGCCAAATGTAACTTCTGTTTCATTAGCCCCATTAATCATCAAGTTATAGGATGATACAGCTCATAAAGAGGCCTACTGGTCCACTGTGCATGTGCCAGCCCTTTGAAAATGCTCTCCATTATATCCCAATTCCTGTTCTTTTGCCACAGCCCCATAAATTTAGATGTATTTACTTAAATTATCTTATGAAAGTTATTAACATGACTAGTTCCATCAACCATCAATATTGCTTATGGCTGTCTCTTTTTAGAAACTCAGTCTCCCTCCCCTTTAAACATTCTATCATCACCCCACACAAGATACAAACATCATTGAGCCCTCCAATCTTGAACCCATCTCCCACCATCCCTCCCTTTCCAAATCCCTTGAACATGTGATGTGTCTGGGTTCTGATCCAGCCATTCTGAAATTCCATGTTTGAATTCCTCCAATTAGGTTTGTGTTTTTTTGTGTCACAGTCATTAAGCTGCTCTTATCAAAGTCCCAAATAACATCCTTTGTGACTAAGCCAACCGTTCTCTCTTCATCTTTGTGGATCTGCCTGCAGAATTTCAAATGGTTGACCATTTCCAAGACCTCTCCACTGCCCAGTGAGTTGGGCCTGCCTTTGCCTGATTTCTAATCTGATCTAAATAATCATTGACTATGCTTATGTCAGTCTGGCCTAATATCTTCTTAACTGACACATTGTCATATTTTGTTTTATAATACACACTCTGAAGCACTTTGTCACATTCCATTACATTAAAACTGCTGTCAGAATTGAGCTGTTGTTGGTTTAAACAATATATTTCACATCATGTGTGTAAAAATATTCTCCCCGCTATCCTTTGGTTCTATTGGCAAGTAACTTAATTCAATGTGCCGTCAGATTACAGGCTCTGCTGATTCTGAAAGCAATTTCTTGTTACTCATAAGCCTTCATGATTTTGCCCATCTTAATCAAAGTCCCCTTTGATCTTATCTGTTCTGAGGAGATCAAACCCGGTGTCTCTGGTCTCACCACATGATTGGAGTCTTCCATCCTCTCTACCCTGCTTTGCTCCCTGCTGAAGGCTGTGTCATTAATCTGAAAGTACCATGCCTAGGATTGGCCACCACACTAAGACTGGGTCTAAACATTGCTTTAAAATTGTCAGGATAGCTTACTTGCATAGTCTGTGTTGCTATTTATAAAGTCAAGAATCTCATATGCCTTGTTAATATTCTTCGCAACTTATGTTGCCTCTTCAAAGATTTATCACATTTACACCCAGCCCTTCTCTATTCTTGTGCCCACACTCTACCCTGAAGACTGTACCCTTTATATCCCTCCTATGAAAACCAACGTTAATGCGCTGAAACTGATCTTGGGAGTTCTGATTTAGGATTTATACATTTATGAGGCAAGAGCACTAGAAGCAGCCTTCTTAAAGCCCCTGAAATGCAAACAGGGATACATTACGAAGTAAGAAGAATGAGCATAAGAAGTCCTGAGTGGCACTGGGCTCAAGGTGTGATTACTTGGGTCTCACTCTTTTTTAATTCATTCATGGGATGTGGGCATCAATTGCCAGGCCAAAACTTATTGCCTATCTCTAATGCCCCAGAGGGCATTTAGGAGTCAATCACGTTGCTGTGGGTCTGGAGTCACACATAGGCCACACCAGATAAGGATGGCTGTTCCCTTCCTTGAAGAACATTAGTGAACCAGGTGGGTTTTTTCTGACAATCGACAATGGGATCATGGTCATCATTGGACTCCCAATTCCAGATTTTTTTATTGGCTTCAAATTCCACCATCTGCTGTGGTGAGATTTGAATCCACCTCTCCAGAACATTACTTGGGTCTCTGACTTAAAAGTCCAGCAATAATGCCACTAGGCCATCGCTTATGGCCAAGAAGCTTACAGTTTGAATAATCATGTCAGGCCTCAACCATAATCTTCTTCATCAGAGGATCACCAGTTCAAATTCCACACCAGAGACTCAGCAGCAAGTATCAGCTGGCAATCTTGTGCAATTAAGAGTGCCATCTTTTGGATATTGCGTTAACCGCAACCCCAGTATTATTCTGTACTGGGTGCGGAAGATTCTATGGCACTGCTCTTTGAACAGTTTTGGCTATTGTCAGTCCCACATGCATCACCACTGATCGTTCTCACATTGCCCATTGTGGGACCTTGCTGTCTGCATATTGGTTGCTGCAATTCTAGTGCGCTGCTATCTGAAACCACTGCAGTCCATAGGTATTAAATACTACAATGCTGAGAAACATCACTTCTGGGCGCTTTATACAAAGAGAGGATGATGATCATCTGCATGAGCAACCAGAAAAGGCAAGAATTTCCTGTAGGAGTTACGTTTTCAAATGTTTGGTGCAAGTGATAAATTTCCCTTTATGTCTTTGATATGGCTCATCTCAGGGGAAAGAACGGAAAGTGGCAGCATGACGACGAAAGTGTTTGCAAGATGGAAAACAGGAAGTGATGGTCAATGGATGCTTTTTGGGCTGGATAAAGGTTTGTCATGGAGTTCCACAGTGTTGGGAAACTTGCTCTTCCTGATTTATATTAACGTTCTGGACTATTGTATACAGGGCATAATTTTAAAGTTTGGAGATGATGTGAAAATTGGAGTTATTGTAAGCTGTGAGGAGGGTGGTGTAGAACTTCAGAAGAATGTGGTGTAATTGGTGGAGTGGAGTTCAATGCGGAAAAATATGATATGATTCATTCAGATAGAAAAATGAGATCTAAAATAGGGTAAGGGTACCAACCTTAAAGGCAGGTCCCAGAGTAGAGAGACCTTGGTGAAGATGTACATAAGGCTTTCACGGTGGCAGGACAGTTGAGAACATAGTACATTAAGTATAATTGGTAAGCTTGGATGGCCAGTTTGCAATGCAAAGTGATGCTAACAGCATGGGTTCAATTTCTATGCTAGCTAAAGTTGCCATGAAGGCTCTCTTTCTCATCCTCACCTGAGGTGTGATGACTCTCAAGTTAAAGAGCCACTGGCCATCCATCTCTCCAATGAGGGAGAAGCTCTGTAGCCTGCTAAGATTATAGTGACTTCATCTTCATGACAGGCATTATTAATAGGAGCACAGAGAACAGGAGCAAGGAACTTATGTTGAACTTGTTTAAACACTTATTCAGCAAAAGTATTATCTTCAGTTCTGGGCATCAAACCTTAGGAAAAATATGAATTAATTGGAATGGGTGCAGAAAAGTGTCATAAAATGGGTCCAGAGATTAGGAATTTCAGTTATGGAGATAAATTTTGACACTGTTTTCATTGAAGGAGACAGATTGAGAGCAGATTTGTTAGAACTATTCAAAATCATAAAAGATCTTGACGGAGTAGATATTGAAAACTTTCCCAACTCATGAAAGGATTTAGAATGAGATGGCAAAAGGTTAAATCAATTAGTTAATGAAGTGAAATTGACTTGGGGAAAAACTTATTCACACAGCAAGTGATTAGGGCTGGAATACACTATGTGAAAGTCTGGTTCAATTGAGATGTCCAAAATGGAACTAGATTACTATTTGAAAATGGAAGGTTATGCAGGGTTATAGAGAGATGGTGAGAGAACGGGACTAGGTGAGTTTTTTTTTCATTAATAGGATGAGGGCGTTGCTGGCTCGGCAATATTTATTGCCCATCCCTAATTGCCCAGAAGGCTGTTCAGAGTCAACCACATTGCTGTGGGTCTGGCGTCACATGTAGACCAAACCAGGTAAGGATGGCAGTTTCTTTCCCTAAAGGACATTAGTGAACCAGATAGGTTTTTCCCAACAATTGACAATGGATTCACGGTCATCATTAGATTCTTAATTCCAGATATTTATTGAATTCAAATTTCACCATCTGCCATGGCAGGATTCAAACCCGGGTCCCCAGAACATTATCTGGGTCCCTGGATTAACAGTCTAGTGAATAATACCACCAGGCCATCACTTCCTCGAATGGATGAATCACAAAAGATTATTATGCAGGTACAGCAAGTAATTAGGAAAGCTCATAGAATGTTATGGTTTATTGTGAGGGGAATCGAACGCACGAGGTGGGGAGGTTATGCTTCAATTCTAAAGGGCATTGGTGAGACCACTGTCTACTGTCTGGAGTGTTGTGTACTCCACCATTTGTACAGAAGGATGTCAATGCATTGGAAGCCCTTCTAAGAAAGATAGCTAGACCTGAATGAGCAAATTGCCTTACGAGGAAAGGCTAGACAGGCTAGGCCTGAATCCACTGGAATTTAGAAGATCAGAGGTAACTTAATTGAAACATATAAGATCCTGAGGGAACTTGACAGAGTGGATGTCAAAAGGGCATTTCCACTTGTGGAAGAATCTAGTACTAGGAGTATTTGTTTAAATATGAGAGATCATCTATTTAAGACAGACATGAGAAAATATTTTTTTCTCTTTGAGGGTTGTGGGTCTTTGGAATTGCCTTCTTTGAAAGGCAGTGGATGAAGAATATTTTCAATATTTTTAAGGTAGAGGTAAAGAGATTCTTCGTTACCAAGGGGATTAAAGATAATTTGGGATATGCGGGAATGTAGGGTTGAGGTTAAAATCAGATCAGTTATGATCTTATTGAATGGCAGAGCAGGCGTGAAGGGCTGAAGGCCTAATCTTAATCCTTGTTTGTCTGTCCACATGTTCACACAGGGAGCGGGTGAGAGAGATGACAGCATCACATCTGGAGCAGGTCAGAAGACCTTCTAGCCTCACACCTGGAGAGAGTAGGAAGGATGTGTTCCAGTAATTTGTTTTTGTTGGGAGTTACACCGCCATCATCTGGAAGAGGTAAGAGTAACAAGCACTACCATTGGCATTTATCGGCGTTGAAATGGTGTGACACGTCATGGGCTTTAAAAGATAATATAAGTACATGTTTAATTTCATTCTTCATATTCCCATAATACTGGGCTAACAAAATCTGGACTGTCATATTAATCCAAATATATTCTGCTTAATAATCAAAAGCAGTTTAGAATGCAAGGTAAACAATGAACAATTTATTTAAAGTAAGATGTACACAAAGCAGATTTTTGTTTAAAAATTAAAACCATCTTCTGAACAGTCATGTTTGAAATGGATGAAGCTCATCTCGGGGTCAAACATACAACATTAAATCCAGCAGGTTTCCATTCCTAAAGGGCATTAACATGTTAACAGTGTGCTCTGATGAATCAGCCTTTCCTTTTCAACAAACTGGAACTATATAAATGTTACCATTTCCCAAAAACATTTGCTTTGTATGTGTCATGCATTATGTTTTGTCAGCTCAAAATACTTCCCTGTAAATCCCTAACAAGTTCATATCTATCATGGAACTCCTACTTAAGTGTCTACCAAATATTTGTGGCTCATTTAATATCTTCCACGTTGCAATATTGCAATATCAAAGGCTCCTTTACTGATAGCGCAGTAAATTACTTAGAAATATTCAAACTTCATAAAGAGTATTTAATAGTATTATTATATTGTCAGATCATTATAGTCTGCAAGTAGCTGACATTTTTAAAAGCATTTCTTTTAACATATCCTTTTATGGAATGTGGGCATTTGTTACCCTTCTCTAATTGCCCTTGAACTGAAGGGCTTATTAGGCCATTTTAGTGTCAATCACATTTTTATGGATCTGGAGGCACATGTAGGCCAGAGAAGACCAGAACGGCAGATTTACTTCCCTAAAAAGCATTAGTGAACTAGATGGGTTTTGTATAACAGTTGATAATTTCATAGTCAATTCCAGATTTATATATTGAATTTACACAGGAATTGAACTCACAGCCTTCAGCCCAGACACTTCAACTGTCTCAGAGATAAAAGGTACTGCAGATGCTGGAGAATCCGAGATAACAAGCATGGGGCTGGATGAACACAGCAGGTCAAGCAGCATCACAGGAGCAGGAAAACTTGACGTTTCGGGCCTAAACCCTTCAACTGCCTGTCCAGTGAGGTTACCATCATGTCACTGTCACATGAAGAAATTGGTATGTGGATGTCACCTCCATGTAAAAGCTCTTAGCAATTTTTTTTCTCTATTTACAGGGGAGCAGAAGGATCCAATGACATTTTATTTCAATAATGCTATGTGTGAGTCAGCACAATGAAGAATGTCCACCCAATTTCATTCCTGTTTCAAACATTCTGAAGCAGAGAGGGTGTAATCCAAATTCTGTCCATGACCCCTTTAGCATCACTCCAACAGCATGTCCTGTGGCCGAACCGTCAGCTTTCCTGCTCCTCTGATGCTGCCTGGTCTGCTGTATTCCTCCAGCTTCACACTGTGTTATCTCTGACTCCAGCATCGGCAGTTCTTACTATCTCACAATGAAAGCAACTTGTGCATTCTGATGATGCCTCATGTAGAGCAAATCTTCTTGAAGCTTTAGTGGAAATCTGCAGTTACATGAACGTAGCTCTCATCCTATAGCATGCGTGACAGGGGTTACAGACTGTTCAATTGGACTAACAGGATGTATGTCATGCTACTTAAACAATATTGTTAAATGTATAATTCATAGCTGTCTCAGCATATAACATTCACTTTTATGTGTTCAAATCCCCTGAGGAGATTTGAGCATAAAATTGAAGATGACACTCAGGGCAGAACTGAGAGAGTGCTCTACTGTCAGGGAATGTAAGTATTTGGATGAAACGTTAAACCAAACTCTCTTCTGTCCATTCAGTTGAACTCAGAAGATCCCACAGCACTCTTTCGAAGAAAAACAGAGAAGTTCTACTTGACATCCTTGCCATTATATCCTTTATCCAACAAGACTACATTTGATTCTTTAGTTGCTGTGTGATATTATTGGAGATTCTGACACCTTGGTGTCCTACATGTGACTCTGCATCAGAATTACTTAATTGACTGTGATTGTGTGCAAGGCAGTGCATAAATGCAAGTCCTTCTTTGGTACTCTACGTGTAGCTTACTGGTAGAATATGATACTATGCTGTCTAGCTTTGTAATTCAATAATCTCCATGGGTCTGACATGCTACAACGAATTTCTTTTGACTTTGTTAATGCATCTTTAATTCACAAAATGAAATCATTAATAAAACTTCCTAATTGGAACCAACATCCTTTTCTAATGAAATGATATTTCCATCAGTTGTGGTTTTGGAAGTGTAATGGAACCATTCTGCTTTGCACCCCCCCACCCACCCCCGCCCCTATGATTTCACATTCTAAGGTGAAGATTCTGGCCCAGATTCTGTAACTATTTCCCCGGTAAGAACATAAGATGCCATTTTTCTGGATATTTTTTCTTCCTGCTAGTCTGGGAAGTTGTTCACAAAGCTTGCTATATTTCAGGTTTTTTTTTCAGTTTGAAAATTATGTGCAAAAGAAAATTGTTAACAAATAACCCAAAAAAGATTCTTGCCAATTTTGACTGCTTCCAAAACCTTGTGGCAAGCTCTTGTCTTTATATGATTGTAGAAGTACTTATAGAAGATTAGTTCCAGAAAATTACAGGGGAATTAATCAGGCTATCAGTTTAAGGAGGTTTTTGTTCCAAAGTGTGAACGTAATAACAGAAGAAATAAGAGCAGGAAGCAGTCATTTGTCCCCTTGAGCCTGCTCCACCATTGCATAAAATCTGAACTGATCTGACCTTATCCTTAACTCCATTATCCTGTCTATTTTCCCAAACCCTTGACTCACTAGTATACTATAAACCTGTCTATTGAATATATTCAATGACCTTGCCGCCAGTGCTCACTGAGGAAAGAGAATTCAAAGCATTAACAGCCGTCAAAGAGAATAAATGCCTCTTCATTTTTGACTAAATAGCGTTGAAATTGTGCCTTTTCGTTCCACCTCAGCTCATGACAGTAATGTCCTCTCAGCATCCAACCTGTCAACCCTCTGACAATCTTATACATTTCAAAAAAGATCACCTCTAATCCTTCTCCAAATTCCAATGAGTATAGTCTCAACCTGCTCAAGTATCACTTTGAAAAAAGCCTATCCATTCCAGGAACTATCTCAGCGAGCTTTCTCTGAACATCCTCCCATGCAGATATGTCCCTCTTTAAACAAAGGGACAAAATAATACTCAGTAATCGAAGTATTGTCTCATTGGCATCCTATATAGTTGAAGCAATGTCTTTTTAAGTTTTATATTTGCTTCTATATTTAATTCTCCTTACAATAAAGACAACTACTCCATTTACCATTTCAATAACTTGCTGTATATACATGCAAACTTTTTAATGAATCATGAACAGAGGCTGCAGATCCTTCAAGTACTGCAGCATTATGTAGTCCCTGTACATTTAAATATACTCTGCCTTGCTATTCATTCATTCATAGAATCCCCACAGCGTGGAAACAGGCCCTTCGGCCCAACAAGTCCACACTGACCCTCAGAGAGTCCCACAAGGAATTCTTCCAATCAAAGTCAACAATTTATAATTTTCCCAGATTATTGAGATTTTATGCCCTCCCACCCATTGTAGGTGTACCTACACACCAAAGTGTGCAGCTATTAAAGAAGAAAGCTCACAACCTCCTTCTCAAGGGTAGTAAAGAATGGGCAATAATTGCTGACCCAACCAGCAATGCCCACATCCTATGGGCAAATTAAGAAAAAACAATTGCCCACATACTTGTCCAATGCAGCCTCATTGTATTCAGTTCACAGCTTGCTTTCCTATCTATTGTATCATCAGCAAATCTGGATGCAATCCACTCTTGTCCCTTCACCCAAGACATTGATACAGATTAAATTCACATAGACTGTAAATACTCTAAATGATAACCATTATTAGAATAGTGTGAGATTCATGTGCTGTCATGGTTGAAATACCAGACATTCTACATTAATAATCTAGTCATATGTGAGTTGGAGACCCACTGTGGCAGTTAAAGAACTTAATTCTTTTTGAAGCTGTTGTTATTGGTGTTAGAACAGGCCGCAGCGGTCTGAGCGGTGCCTAAATTTTGATAGTATATCGCAGTGTGGCGTAACAAAGCGGACAGTCCAAATTTTATCGCATGGAGCGCTTCCTTCTGCAATTTCCTGGGCCCACTTCCTCGCACCGTTCCCAAAGCTGAGTGGCCTCAGCCGAACGAAGGCTTGCTCTGACCAAAGACCCTATCTCATCGGCCATTTTCAGTGCACTCTTCTGAGGCTGAAACAGTTAAGGGATTGGGTAGTGACTTGAAATCTAAAACAAAAAGTAAGCTGAAAGAAGAAGCACTTCCTTCTATTTCGTTTGACAAGCAAACCCTTTCAATATTGGACCAGCAGTAAAACTCCAGCTCACAGCTGGATTACACAAAACAATGCTGCCTTAACATAGGGTTAGGAACGCGGTGCTCCTTCATATTACCCTGTTGAGAAAGAAGCCATGAATTAAGAAATTGCTCTGCTGCCTCCAACAGATCTCTCCTAATTCTTCCTGCAGATAAATTGACCCACTCCCCAGTATCTGCGGGCAGCCACGGTCCCTTGCAATTAGGAACACTGTTAGTAACTGTTGTTTCCGTAGTTCGTAGCCATTTAATCAGCAACGTTTTAATTTTTAAATTTTAAACCAGGCCCGTTTGAACTGGTGGGCGGCCCGTTGTCTGCTCACCGATATTTCTGGTCTCTTAGGACATCCCATCACGCACGGCAGATGCATGGAAAAAAACCAAGTGCCAAACATTTTTATGGTTGTGGCTGCAGTTTTCTTGAACTCTTTAAGTATTTTAAATTACAAAATCATTTCGGTTTAACCAATTATGCCATAGCTAGAAACATAGGAAATAGGAAGAGTAGGCTTTTCAGCTCTCGGAGTCTGCTCCACCATGAAATATGATCATGGCTGACCATCATGTTGCAGTTTCCTCCCCATGTACTTCGAACCCTTCATCCCTAAGAAAAATATCTAACTTCTTGAAAACAAGAGTACAAAGCCTTTGTTAGGGGGATCCAAATAATGTTAAAAAGTCAACCTATAAGACCTTAAGACTGTATGGCATGGAAATTAAGCAAGTCATTCAGCCCATGGAGTCTGCTCAACGAGATCATGGCTGATCTAATAATCCTCAACTCCACTTTCCTGCTTCTTTCCCAATAACCCTTGATTCCCTCCTGATTAAAAGTCTCAGCCTTGAATATGCTTAATGATCCAGCCTCAACAATCCTCTGTGCTAAAGAATTCCATAGTTTCACTCTGAGAGAAGAAATTCCTCCTAATATCTGTATTAAATGTGCAGCCCCTTTATTCTGAGGCTATGCTTCCAGTGCTCAGCTGCCCCACAAGGGGTAACAATCTTCCATATCTGCCCTGAAAATCCCCTAAGAATCTTTCAAAACGGTAATATTTCTAAACTCCAATGAGTACACGCCAATCTACTCAATCTCTCTTCATAAGACAATCCCTCTATACCTGGATCCACCTGATGACATTCTCTGGACTACCTCCAATGCCAATATATCTTTGCTGAGATAAGGAGCACAGAATTGTAAATAGTATTCCAGCTGTCGTTTGACTGGAGCCGAATCTTAATTCGTTTCCTATGCTAGTGTTAAAAAAGATCCTCAAAGTCCTGCCCAGTGTCTTCACGTCCAGTTTAATTTGCGAAAAGTTTGAAGTCGGTGATTATTGGATTATGTGACTACATGCACAGCAAACAAAGATTTACCGAATAGTTAAGGTGCAGAGGGAGCAATACAGCCCAATGTGTCTGCCTTACCTATCCCAATAACCAATACCATTCTCTCACCCTCTTCCCATAGCCCTGCTCATTATTTCTTTCGAAATAATCGTGTAATGATTATTATGAAATGAATGTTCCGATAGAACTGCATCAGTCCTGCAGGCAGTGAATTCCAGATCCGAACCACTCTCTGTGTGATAAAAATGGCTTCTTACTTTCCGCTCCTTTTTACAAATCGCTTTAAATCCGTGCGCTCTTGTTTTTTGATCCTTTAATAAATTTAATCCTTAAACCTTTCTGGAAAGACTTGGCTAAACCGAAGGTTATACCCTGAGAATCTGTTAGAACACTTTCACACGTTGTAGCAAGCTTGTTATTACAGTTACATTGCGCTCGGCACACTGATATTACAACCATTCACTGACCTCGCTAAATACCAGCGAAATTGTTTCGAGCTATTTTACACCAATTTATATTTAGTTTATTTTTCTTCTTTTATTAAAATTCGACAAAAGGAAAACAGAATTTCTGGCTATTGTTGGGTAAACATCACACGAGAGACAGGCATAAGATAATTGATAATTTAAACTCATTGATAAATTAAATCCCAGGAAGATGAGACAGTAAGTCAAAATTAATGCAGATCCCCGGTATTATATTCAGCGCATTTTCTGAAATAAAGCCGAATAAATCGCCTTTAGTCTTACTTCCAGCGGTCCCGCTCAGTCCAGTTGGTCAGTTTGTATCTTGGCTTGAAGGGAGAAAGCTCAGTCAGCGGACAGACTAAACGCTGAGAGAGCGTTCTGCTCTGAACAACATATTCAGAGTTCAGGAAATAATTCTCACAACGTGTTCTGTTCAAACCCGCGCAGTGAGTTGGCACCATTAAACACGAATTGTCTGTGTAACATTAGTGAAAACAAATTCCTCACTTCGGAAACGGTGGGGCTTAAATGGGATTAAAATGCACCCCACGTTCTTTTAAGATATTCCCTCATTTAGCAACGCAGGCATTTTGTGTTATAAACATATAAAGTTTTAGAGACATGAAAGAGCGCTGGGATTTCAGTTCTTTTGAAGTTTATGCCTTGGCCTGTGTGTTTTGGTACGAATGACAGGAAAACATTTTTTGTTATTAAGTCCTTCTTTATTGTACCGGGGCCACCCAACAGTCTAAGGCAGGGTCTGTGCAGTCGATGATCTATGGTAATGAATTTGAGAGCGAACCTAACAAATGACAGCATTTCTTTTTCCAAAAAACACCATAAGTTCCAGAATAGCAATATGTCCTGTCCTTGTCACAGGAGCCCTGTTAGAAGATATTGGAGACTGACACAGTTGGAAGTAAAATAGATACGGCTAAATAGGTTAAAATGAAGTTTTAATTTAAAATACCTGCAGAATTAAACAAAATTACAGCTGGAAGTAAAATAAGAGACCAAAGACCCAGGTCATTGGTTTGTGGTTTTTTTCAATATTGTTTATCATTTACTTTATTTTATCTAAAAGCATTACGCTCCCCCCCCACCAATAAATTAAACAACAGTGTCAAAGCTTGCTAAATTCTCTCTCTTTTCACAAACACACACACACACAAAACTAGACTAAAAATCTGTTTGGAAACAAATAGATTGTGGACAGCTGCCACTATCTGAGGTAGAATGATGACTTAATGTTGATTAGCCAAACTGGCCTTTTGAAGTGACTGTGCCAGGAGCCCATAGTATGTCTGAACTGATCGCTATCAGTCTGGGGCTAATGGTCCACTTGGTGCCACGGACTGTATTCACCGAGTCGGTTAAAGGTAGATACAGAAGCCCCTTTAAAAGCGCCTTCCCAATCACAAGCATTACATGTCTTTTCCCCTTACTGAGGTCAATATCTGAGAAAAAGCAGATGCAGTTCTATCTTTGTTTTTTTGGCGTTTCACTACAAAGGGGCAAAAACTTGTTCTCCCCCCCCCGCCCCGATTCGTCTCAGTTATATTTCTTCCAGTGGGAGAGAAAAACCTCTCAGCCTTCTCACAGTAATTGTTTTTAACTGGAAGAAATTAAATTATTTTGGGGCTTGATTTATTCAATCGGGTCAAGTCAAATCAGTTTCAGCTTCTGTTGGTAAATCAGGCTTGCCCCTTTCAAACACTAACGTTAAGTAATTTCAACTCTAGTGCCTCAGCTTTTCCCCTCCAGAGTAGGAGCCATTCCGGAGAGAATTCAACACAATAACGAGCCCTTTCGGGGGGCAAGACAAACCCGCGTTACCCAAAATATTCTTCTGAAGCAGGAGATTCCAGAATAAGCGCCTGAATTCTCCCAAAACTTGACACCGGCGGTTCAGAGCAACTCCTGACCCGATAATAATAATCAGATAATATTTGAGTTAATGTATCAATTGTGCAGCTATGTAAAACTGACAGTCTGAGGAACACTGACACTATAATTTCACCGTCATATTGCTGTCCATTAAATGTCTGTCATTTCCCCTTGGCTTTAAGGACGTGTAGTGATATCTAGAACTGTATTTACAATAATTTAGGAACCAGTTTTGGGTGGATTAAATTTGACTCACAAAACACTGAGGGTCATATTTCTGAATTTAAGATGCACTGAGGAAAATGGCGAGTCCTATACAGTCAGATTTTGGATTGGAGAATCATTCATAACACTTTCCTGTTGATGGTCATACTCGACGAATATTCAAACACCCAATTTTTTTGTGAAAGTTTGGGTTTTCGACATTTTCATTTTTTAAAAAAAATCCCTTCTCAAATTTCCCACAACTCCAAGAATTTCCTGTTTGTGCTGTTATATCTAGGTCAGAGGGCACCTCATGGACTAAATATAACTTTTTTGGTGGAATTCATTAATGATGTTTAATCACTGAAATGTTTACAGCAAAGCTACGTTTCCGGTCGTATTTGACTTGTTAAAAAAATGCCTAGCGATTAGTTGAATGAAATATGTTGCATTAGAATGGGCTGGTCGATAGACGGGGTTCATTCGAAAGAATGGGCCAAACCCACAAAGATCCGTTGATTATGTCGACCTCTCAAAATGTGGTTTAAGCAAATTCTGTCTGACTTCGTCCATTCTGGGACAGATCCAGATATGGCACTGAGCATTTTGCTGAGACCATTGCCCTAATTCAAACAGTGGTATTTCCCAACTATATAATTAGATAATAATTAGTAAAATGCTAATAATGTATATTGTTAATTTTCAAGCGTTTAGCTGCTCCTTGGCAAATCCGATTCATCCAACTGTGACCCTGGGTGAATAAATCGATGGATTTACAATGAAAGCTGAGCTTTTGTATTTATATAATGAAAATTGCGGGTGAACACATCGTATATTTATTCCGATTTCCCCTGCCTGCTTATTTCTGTTTCTCTTTCTGTTATCACTCCGTTCACTTTGAATTGATAACTGCTTTAAACTGACAAATGCGTCGGGCCAGTTGGATAGCAGTTACAAGTGTAGGTGTGTACGAATGCGTCAGCTTCTAAATTGGAACCATTTACTCACTCTCCATCGACCAGAACGCAATGTCATCTCATGCCCTCGTTTATTTATTAAATAAAAATGATTTTTGGATTCAGTCCCAGCGCAGGAGGGAACAAAATGGAGTCTACGGTAAAAATAGAAGCCAGGAGCTCTCTGCGTTGAAGTTAAAATGAACTGGTTTTAAAAATGTGTGTGTGTGTGTGTGTGTGTTTATTTTAATCTATCGTTGTGTATTTCAGTCAGTGTTGGATCTTTCTCAGCAGTGCTGAGTAGTTACTGAGTAAACTCCCAGAGCTTCATAAATAGACTTTCAGGACAGTTTCATCAGTTTTGGTCCTGGGACAAGTAGGAAGGTCATTGTACCCGTCAGTTCCCTTGTCCATCTCAGCTATTTCTCCAGCTGAAGAGGACAGAAGGTCACGGATTGATATCAAAACGAAAGGGACAAGATGAAGAAAGTGCAAGTGGGAATCATTTATTAAAAGCAGCATTTTTTTTGGGTGCGGGAGTGGGGAGATTTGGAAAGTGCAGTTTAACAAGAGATCTAAGAGCACCCGACATGTCCAGACCCTGACAAATGCACCGCGCATTTCTTGTCCCATTTGAACTATGTTCATGATCCTTACACAAGGCTGAACAGTTTGAGGCCGATTTTCAATTTGTTGAGATAGTTTATTAAAGTCGTATAAAAGTCCACGCCCCTCGCCTTCCCGATTAAAATCAGAAGAGATGATGCGCCGTTAACAGTCTAAGGCTCCCCCAACGCCACTGTAATTATTACAAGGGCCGTCTCTTTAAACCTGCAATGGTCCGATCTCGCACCGCTGCGGGCCGCTCCTAATCCTAACCCAGTCACCTGGGGTTAGACTTGCTGCACGCAGTAAACCTCCTGTCGTAACATGGCAAATATAGGAGCTACTCCAGTAGCAATCTATCGCTAACTTCCAGGCTACTGTAATCTTTCCCACTTTTCGTTGCAATTGTGGGAAGTCACGGGACAGAACTAGCCCGGGGTGCTGCTGGAATTTATGGGGTGAAAATGCACTCAGTTATGGTTCAGTAAAGGGCACATTGCAAGTGCTAGTGTGAAAATCCTACTCTTGTTATTTAATTACATTCATTAGCTAGTTCGCCTTAAAACCAGTGTACTGCTTGGCTTCACAACAGATGTAGTTTGGTTTACGAAGAGCACTTTAAGATGAGTTTGAGAGGATTAATGCAAGTTCTGTCTCTCTCTCTCTCTGCCTCTCTTTACTGTTATCTATTAGATACAGAAATGATTGGGAGTGATTTTCCCCCATATAATGTCTAGAAATGATAGGGGTGAGCGCAGGAACTTGGCTGAAAAGGTTCATTCACGACTCTCAGTGTAAAGAATCTTAAGGGTTTTGTGTTTGATAAGCGAACAGGGTATTGGACCAAGCAAGCTAAACTCTGCAACAGCCAACTTTGGCAGTCACAGGTACTTTGTAAACTTTTGGAACAAATTAAACTGGCATGCAGAATGGATGTGTTGCTGTTTCGCAGTCTGCCCACGAATCGGAGGATTTGAATTAATTCTCACCTCAAGTGCTACATAAAAGGCAGTGAGGCATTATATCACTGCTTTCTGTTTCCACAGACTCAGTGTGGGGCTAAATACACTGGCAAAGGGCAGTTGCAAAGTGGAAGGTTTTGTTCTCAAGTCATGTACTCCAGCTGGCTATGCAAAACAAAAGGCAAGTGTTTGTTGGATCAGGACTCTGGTGTTTTGATTCTCTCAGCCAAGCAAGTGAAGTCAATGGGACAGTGATATTTACAAGATGATCCTCAGATCCGTTTTTAGCCAGTCAGGGGATTTGAAAGATTGCCGAAAGCCTGCTTGTCATCAGCACCCGTGACTTCAAACTCAGCAGTATCTTTTTCATGAGATAGTAGGAACTGCCGATGCTGGAGAATCTGAGACAACAAGGTGTAGA
>JAHRHZ010000266.1:9054999-9113273 GCA_024137785.1 Ginglymostoma cirratum | reverse complement strand
CAGGGTCTAGACCTGAAACGTCAGCTTTCCTGCTCCTCTGATGCTGCTTGGCCTGCTGTGTTCATCCAGCTCTACACCTTGTTGTTTCAGCATCTTTTCCATCTTTCCTAAACACGGGATAATTCAAACAATGGATTAAGAGCGGGCCATTCAGCCGCTCGATCCTGCCCTGCCAAATAGAATTGTTTGGTGGCTCACACTCTCACCTCCAGTTTGGAAGGCTCTGCCCAGAGACCTGAGCAAGAAATATCAGTTCCTACTTCAGTGCAGTACTGAGAAATGCTGTCATTTATGAATATTCATTCAGGGAATGTGGATGTCACTGGCTGAGCCAAAATCTATTGCTCATCCCAAGTCGCCCTTCAGAAGGTGGTGGTGAGCTGCCTTCTTGAATTGCTGCAGTCTATTTGCTATAGGTCGACCCACATTTCATCCCAGTGACTGTGAAGGAATCGCAATACAATTCCAAATCAGGATGGTGGCTTGGAAAGGAACTTTCAGGAACTTGTGGTGTTCTTATACATCTGCTGCCTTGTCCTTCTGGATGGCAGAGGTCATGTATTTAGAAGAGGATCCTTGATATATTCCATCACACTACAGATTTGTGATTTGTACATGTTGCTCGGGCTTTGGGAGACAAGAGGTGAATAACTTACTATTGGATTCTTAGCCTCTGACCTACTCTTGTAACCACTGTATTTCTGTGGCTGGTCCAATTCAGTCTTTGATCAATGGTAAACCCAACCCCCTCCCAGGATGTTGATGGTGATGGATTCGGTGATGGCTATGTAAGTGAGCAATCATTAAATTCTCTCCTGTTGGATATAATCACTATCTGGCATCTATGCAATGCAAATATTATTAACCACTTGTTAGCATAAGTCTGGATATTGTCCAGGTCTAGTTGTATTTGGAGATGGACTGCTTTAGTGTAATAGATACATGCATGGTACTGAACATTGTGCAATCATTGGCAAACATCCCCACTTCTAACTTTATGATGGAGAGAAGGTCATTGATGAAGGTGGTCAGGCCTAGGACACTAGCCTGAGGATCTTCTGCAATCTTCATTTAACCAGGGTTGAATCCTTGGCTTGATGGTAATAAAAGAGTGGGGGATATGTTGGGTCATGGGTTTACTGACCTTGTTTGAGTACAGTTCTGCTGATGCTAATTGCTAACACTGCCTCATGGATGCCCAGTCTTGCATTGTCAGATCTGTTCGACATCTATCACATTTAGTTCAGTGATAGTGCTAAACAACACCATGGAGGATGGGTTTTCTCCTCCACAAGGATTGTGCAGTAGTCACTCTCACTGATACCATGTGGACAATGCATCTGTGAGAGGTAGTTTGATGAGACTGAGGTCAAGTACATTTGTCTGTCTTGTTGTTTCTTTCATCACATGCTGTAGATCCAGACTAGCAGTTGTATCCTTTAGGAGATGATGAGTTTGATCAGTAGTGGTGCTGTTGAGCCACTCTTGGTGATAGGCAATGAAGTCCCCCATCCAGAATATCTTCTGAACCTTTGTCACACTCAGTGTTCAACAAGGACAAGCAGGGATTCATCAGCCAAGGGCATGGGATAGTGATCAGCAGGCAGTTTTTTTGCCCACATTTGATCTGATGCCATGACACTTTATAGGGTCAGAAGTGTGTGTTGAGGACTCCCAGGGCAACTCCCACCAGTAATATACTGACAGTGTATACTACATAGTCAGAACCTCTACTGGATCTGCCCTGTCCGTGGGGTAGAACACGCTCAGGGATGCTGATAGTGATGTCTGAGACATTGTAAGGCACATTTCTGTCAACAAGGCTATGTCAGGATGTCAGGTTGTTGCTTGACTAGTTTATGAGATAGCTTTCTCAATTTTGGCATTAACCCCCAAATATTGGTAAAGAGAAATTTGTAAATGGTTACATGGTATTCAATCGACTTTTCATTATAGATTTTATTTGAATTCAAATTTCACCATCTGCCATTGTGAGATTCAAATGTAGCTGGTACTATCTTTTGAAAGAGATGTCGAACTGCTTTCCCTCTCATGTTTCTCTTTATTGGTATCTATTATTTTGGCCAATATTTAATGTTGAACAAATAGCTTTAAAACCAATTATTTGGATATTCTCTCACTGTTATAGCAGGAACTTGCTGCGAAGAAATTGGCTGTTCCATTTCCCACATTACAACACAATCATGCTTCAAAAATATTTACTTGGCTGCTATGCATTTCTGCATGCCCTGAAATTTCATAGAATCCCTACTGTGTGGAAACAGGCCCTTTGGCCCAACAAGTCCATACTGACCCTCAGAGCATCCCACCCAGACCCATCCCCCATAACACACCAAATCTGCGCATCCTTGAACACTGTGGGCAATTTAACACAGCCAATCCATCTAGCCTGCACATCTTTGGACAATGGGAGGAAACCAGAGCAAAGCCATGCAGACACAGGGAGAATGTACAAACTCCACACAGACAATCATCCGAGAGTGGAATCGAACCCGGGTCCCTGACGCTGTGAGGCAGCAGTGCTAACCACTGAGCCATTGTGCCACCCTTAAATTGTGAAAAGACACTTTATAAATTCTTTTCTTTACCTACTCTGGGCTGAGATAAATGTTGTATTTCATTAATTAACCCAAATACCCAACTCCCAATCCCATCTGTCTTTGTATTATAGCCTGAGCGTCCAACACCTCTATTTTAACAGCTCATCTAATTGACACCGTCCCCTATCAGTATGCCACTCCCTCCCCACTGTACTGGAATGTTGCTATAGATTATACAATCAAGTCGCGGAGTGTGAGCTCAAGAATCCCAGCACCTTAGGACCCAGAGGTGTGAGTAATATCGTTTCAGCCGAGCCCATACTCCTCTGGGGCTCGCCCACTTGTGTATGACTTTCTTTTAGATTTTGCACTGCAGAGCCTAGCAATTAACAAACAGCTTCTTGTGCCTGATGTGTAACATTTCTGAGCTTGCTTTACAGCTCCAAAACCACATTTGTATTCTACAGATGCATCTTAATATTTGCGAATGCCAAGCATACAGGCTGGTTGCCGTGAAAGTAGAATGATGGGATTTGGAAAAAGCATATCCAGTTTGTTTATGTTGTATTGTATCCAGCCCATTCTCTGATAGTGTATCATGCCCAATTTTATCACACCCATACTGTGGAGCTAATGACCTCAGTCAGAGGCTGGAACATGAGTGCTTCGGTTAATTCTTGGACAGCTAAAAAAGTTCACAGCCAGTTGCACTGGATTTTTTCACACATCAAGTAAGAAAAATTTAGTTATTATTATAGATTGTAATATAATAAATCAACTAGACAGCAGAAACAATAAAATAAACATAGAATCTTCAAGCACTAATTTTTGATCTGTTGTGCCTATGATAATTCCTTGAAAGAGCTATCCCATACTCTCGTACTCCAGTAGCAAACTTGCAGATTGGTCCTTTTCAACTACATGTCCAATTGTCTTTTGAAAGTTCCTATTGAATTTGATTCCAATATCCTTCCTAGCAGTGTGTTTCAAATATTGAGAAACTTCTGTGTGAAAATAGCCCTTTGACTCATTTTCTTTCGAATTCCTTTCAATCTGATACTCAGTTTACAATGTATTTGGCACAAGGATGTTAGTGAGGAGGGTTTTACAGGCCCTACCTTGCTGGGAGTAAAGTTGTTCTTGGTGTGAAGTGAATATATGGAGAGAAGACAGTCCTGGAGATCCGCGAGTTGAAGGAATCGATGGGTCCAAGGGAAGTGTTGGAGCAAAGCGACTCATTGCCAATTGGGACTAGGTTGCTTAAGGCCTAGGGGTGGCAGAAGGAAAGCAGAGTCATTTGTTGATGTTGGAACAAGAAGGAAAGGTGTAATAGAGTCATAGAGACATGCAGCACACAAACAGAACCTTTGGCCCAACCAATCCATACCGACCAGACACCCCAAACTAATCTAGTTTCACCTGCCTGCGCTTAGCCCATATCCTTCCAAACATTTCTTATTGATGTCCTTAACTAAATTTCTTTTAAGCATTGCAACTGTGTGCACATCCATGACTTCTGTGAAAGTTCGTTCCACACACGAACCACTCTCTGCGAGAAAAAGTTGCTCCTCAGGTCACTTTTAAATTTTTCTCCTCTCACCTTGAACATATGATCCCTTATGAAATCCATACCCCCCCAACTCTAGGGATAAGATACTAGTCATGCCCCTCATGATTTCATAAACATCCATAAGGTCACCCTTCAACCTCCGACACTCCAGTGAAAAAAGTCCCAGGGAAGATTAGGGATTGAGAAAAAGAATGGGAGAATGTCAATGTGTAAGGAGGTGTGAGTTGGGAGGTCATTGGCAGTAATCAAAAGCATGGCTTCCACAGGCGGTGTGTAGAGAAGCAGGACAGGCATCTTTAAGTAGTAATGTTGGGCCTAAGGGGACAAGGAGGACAGTTGGAGGCAAAGCCCAATGTGGGGGGTCTCCACATGAGGGAGATGGGTTGCTGGATAAAAGGGAACATGGAGGTTTTGGTTTGGGGGTTATCAGGCGCCCAGACAGAACCCTGTGCTGGTGGTTCCCCACCATCTCATGCTGTTCACTAAATGCTAACTGCAACTGGTCAATGCCCTGTGTGGGTACAGCCAGTGGCAGTTTGACGGGTGAAATCATAGGATTCATTATCTTCTGAATGCTAGGCATTGAAAAGGGCAAAAACATGGAACAAGTGCTTACAAATAGCAACAACATTTATATGGCAGTCATTTCTTCACTCATTTGCAATGCATACAGACTGAACATCTTTAGGTACAAATGCTGGTCAAAGGTGATTTGTACAGTGCCATACGTTCTTGGAAATTGGACAATGGCATCTCAAAGATACAAATGTTAGGAACGTTGAATTAAAAAGAGAGAAATGCTGGTCAAAGGTATCCCATAACTTGTGATACCTCCAAGCTTGCTGAGGTAGGCTGAGGCAATCACTTCATCATCTGTCTTGAGAGTGTTACAATGGACTCTGCTGAATGCAGTGATAAGTTTCATGGTTGATGTGGGTCTGGGATGGGAAGGGGGTTGGAGCACAAGGAACTCACTTTTTTGATGTAATATGCTGGTCACTCAGCCAGCAGGACCCCTTCATCTTGTTGGTGCACAGACAGAGGCTGAAGCTGAAGGAATGATGGTGATATGGCCCCTGTTATTGGGCACAGCATGTCTCACTGAATGGAGGAGTGCACGCTGCCCTCATCTGCAGAGTACACTACCACAGGCTATTCTTTGTTTTGCTCCTTAAGTTCCCAAGGTAAGTCATTGCCAGTAAGAGTGGTGTATATCCAACCACTGGTCGGGTGTTGGCCACTGTGGCTGTTTTCCTCAGAAGGTGAAGGCAGATGCAGGGGCCCAGGGTCTGCAGCATGCCCAGTAGCAGCAACAAGCTACTGCGGAGGCTGAGATTCTCCCAAATCAGGCGGAGGTCACAGCCTCAGGGGACCACATGATGGGTTAGAGCCACAGGAGGAATTCTGCCGGATGCCAGAGTGGGATCTAAAGAGGTGCAGGACTAGGAGGCCATTGTCTCCCAATGGCTGTAAAGGCAACAACTGCTTAGAACTTCTATGGAAGTGGGTCCATTCAGGGAGTGACAGCTGACCCGAGTGGGATCTCAGTTTTCTACCCACAAGTGCATCAGGGCAGTGTCGAATGGTTTCCGAGAAAGCTCACTGCTGCAGGATTGGGAAATAAATCTGGCTTCTCCCAGGTTCAGTGTGCTTTTAACTGTACACTCATGGCATTATAGTTAGGGCTGTCTATATTTTATGGAAAGAAACACCTTCCATAAAATTTGATGGAATTGACACTTAGCCAGAGAAAAAACATAAGATTCAGCCCTATCTTTTCTTCATAAAGAATTTCAGTTCATCTTCTTGTAGTAGAAGGCAAAGTTTCCATATTTCTACCACACAATAGTCCTGCCTCATTAGAGAGAGATAACTGGTGGTGGTTTAACATGAGGGTCACCACACCTCAGACGAGGGGAGAGGTTGAGAAGGTGGGATCTTCATGGCAACTTCATCCAGGCCATGAATACGAACCCAAACATTTGGCATCACTCGACATCACAAATCAAACCATTCAGCCAACTGAGCTAATGAACCCCCTTCTTCTTATAGGATCCAGCCAGTATCAGCACTCAACAGACTATCCAACTAGTCTGGTTGAAGAAACTGAGGGCATTGATAGAGTGGACAGCCAGACACTTTTTCCTAGGGTGGAAAAAGGGTGGAGGTAGCTATTACGAGAGGGCATAGTTTTGAAGTGAGTGGAGGTAGATATAGGGGAGACGTCAGAGGTAGGTTCTTTACTCAGAGAGTGGTCGGGGCGTGGAATGCTTTGTCGGAGAGGGTAGTGGAGTCAGCCTCATTAGGGACATTTAAGCAGCTATTAGATAGGCATATGGATGATAGTATAAGGTAGAGGTGGAGGTTAGATAGACCTTAAGTTTAGGGTAAAAGTTTGGCACTGATCTATGTTCTGTGTTCTATGTTCTATGTTCCAATCATTGTTGCTAAGTTTGCAGATGACACAAAGATCGGTGAAAGGACAGGTAGTGTTGAGAAGATTCAGAGGCTGCTGAAGGATTTGAATAGTCTAGGAGAGTGGGCAAAAAAGTGGCTATTGGAATGCAATGTGAGAAAGTGTGAAGTTATGCACTTTGGGAGGAAGAATAGAGGCATAGAATATTTTCCCAATGGGAAAGGCTTCAGGAATCTTAAGCACAAAAGGACTTAGAAGTCCTATTTCAGGATTTTCTCAAGATTGACATGTAGGTTCAGTTGGCAATTAGGGAGGCAGATGTTATGATTACATTCACTTTGAGAGGACTAGAATACCAGAGCAGAGATGCACTGCTGAGGTTGTATAAGGGTCTGGTCAGACTGCATTCGGAATATTGCAAGCAGTTTTGGGCTCCATATCTAAGGAAGGATATGGTGGTGTTGGAGGGGGCCCAGAGGAGATCTACACAGACGATCCAGGGGATGAAGGGCTTGTCATATGAGGAGTGGCTGAGGACTCTTGTATCTGTACTTGATGGAGCTTAGAAGGATGAGGGGAGATCTGATTGAAACTCACAGAATACTGAGAGGCCTCGGATATAGTGGACATGGAGAAGATATTTCCATTAGTAAGAGAGACACTGTGCCACGAAGGCAAAGTCTCAGAGTGAAGGGACAACCCATTAGAAATGAGATGAGGAGGAATTTCTTCAGGCAGTGGGTGGTGAATCTATAGAACCTATTGCCACAGGAGGCTGTGGAGGCCAAGTCATTGAGTGTGTTTAAGACAAAGATAGATATGTTCTTGATTCGTAAAGGGAAAGATTACAGGGAGAAGGGTTGAGAAACATATCAGCAATGATCAGATGTTAGACAAGATTTAATGAGCCAAATAGCCTAATTGTGCTCCTATATATTCTGGCTTTATGGTCTTATATACATGATCTTCAAAAAATAGCAGACATCTGCAGAATTTTGTTAATTCTCTTTGCAATGGTCTGGATGGTGTTGATTCACCAGTGTTATCTTCAAGCAGCTGAAACAGCTATAGCAACTGCATATTTGCACCTTCTCACTTCTGGATCTCACCTTCAGTGTCTTCAATGTGCCTATATTATACCATTGGGATAATTACTATCTGGGGTCTGATGGCCCTCTGTCCTTTCATATGGTTACAACCAAGTTACAGAACACCCCAGAAATCTTGGTTTCCAATATCAGTTTCAATCTTAATATTTTTAGAAACTGGAAAGATTGGTTCCCTTTCTCAGATTCCCTTTTTAATGAGGATTTATCTCAAGGAATATTGTAAAACATTAGATGAAGTAATGCTCCATAGTCCTCTGTTTTTGCCTTGATGATGGAACAATATGAGTAAGTTAATAATTAAAATACATCATGAAGAATAGAACAGCTATAGAGCATGGCAGATGGCCAAACGTGAGAATTATTTTCACACATGCATCCTTCAAATTTAGTCTGGAGTTGTTATTGAAGTATTTACAAACATGTTTTCAACATTGTTTGTGCAACCCATTCAAACAATTTGATATTTTGTATAAGTTGGTAGCTGAGTCACGATTATATCTTGTTGATTTTCACACCTTCATCTAGAGTTACTCATGAGGAACTGCATGGCAGGGGATTTTCTTTTCCTCTGAAAGGAAGAATAATGTCTGGTCAAAACAATACTATCATCATCGCAGCCCCACCTATTCTTCATTTTAGACATTTATCTTCCATCAGTCTGAGGAATTGTGTTTGATGCTAACAAAACAGGAAAGCTAGCTGAGACTTGGGAAGGTATTGTCAAGGTGGTTGTGATTAGCGTGGTAAGGTGTTGGAAAAGCCATAGCTTTGGGTGAATTTTCCTGCAGTAGTTAATAGAAAATGAGGCCACACAAATATCACCAGGTCTCTCTAAGTTTAGGTTTCAGATCCAGTGACCTTGGGGCAGCAGGATGTCACAGTGGTTACCACTGCCACCTCACAGCACCAGGGACCCGGGTTAAATCCCACCCTTGAGTGACTTGTCTATGTGGAGTTTGTACATTCTCTCTGCGTCTGTCTGGGTTTTCTCCAGGATCTCCGGTTTCCTCCCACAGTCCAAACATGTGCAGGTTTGGTGGATTAACCATACTAAATTGCTCCACAGTGTCCAGGGATGTACAGACTAGGTGGGTCAGCCACAGTAATTGTGGGGTTATGGGATGGGGTGGGCCTGGGCGGGATGCTCTTTGTACGGTCAGTGTGGACTCAATGGGCCAAATGGTCTGCTTCCATTATGTAGGGATTCTTCAGAACTGATTCTGGAACTGAAACCTTAATCCTGTTTCTGTCTCCACACATGCTGCCAGAGCTGCTGAGTTTCTCCAGCAATTTCCACTTTTGTTTCAGATTTGCAGCATGCATGGATCTTCATTTTATTTCACCAGTCTCTCTCCCTGTCTCAGCGTATCTGCTGCTGGAACCCGCTCCCATGCTGTTGTTACCATCTGCCATAGCCTGTTCCATTGCTCCCCTGAGCAACCTCGCAACTGGTGCTCAAGTTCATCCAAAACTTTGCAGCCTGTATTTTAACCTGTGCTGATTCTCGCTTGCCCATGCTCTCTGCACTCAGTGACTGACATTTCCTCCTGTATGATTTTCTATGGTACAGGCAGAAACCTTCGTAACATTTCAGAAGTATCTGGATGTGCACTTGTGATGTCAAGGCATGCAGGGCTATGGGCCAAGTTCTGGAAAATGAGATTAAATTAGTTCAGTGGTCTACTCTTGACCAGTGCAGACTCGATGGGCTGAAGAGCCTTTTTCTGTGCTGTAGACTTCTAAGATGCCGGAATGTATATTACCTGTCGGCTCTCATCACCTGGATTTATTTCAGTTTCTCGCGAACCAGAGTCTACAAGAATCACAGATTGTAAATGCTTAAGAGATGTTAATTATCACTTCTCCTCAATACAGTATCTTGTTCCCAATTCTAAACATGTTTCAGAGAATTAGCTTTCTCTTGAACTTCCTATTTGATTTATCAGAGCGCATTCTATATTCATCACCTAATGGAGCAAGGCACAACAGGTTATGTTTGTATCTGGTATGGGGTGAGCATTACTCTCAATGGTGCTACTGCTCACAACTTGCAATCTCTATCACCATATAAATGGTGCAGTCTGTTACATCTGTGCCATTGAGATCTTACTTCAGATGAAGGACATGTGAGATTGAATTTGTAATGCGCTATATTAGTAGCAACTGCATGATGTGTTCTTGAGCAATTCTTTAGTTTGACGTTTTCACCAAGGCGCAAACAAAGTTAAAATCAATGACGGGCAAAGGAGTTTCACATGAGAATGTTTTAACACAGTTTCAAACATTTTCGATATAAATTACAAATTAGTGGGACGAATTGAATAATTGAAATAGCTGGCACAGGTGCAATGGGTTGAATGGCCTCCTTCTAGGCTGCATGATCCAATAGTGTTATAAACTGAATCCAACAGCTTCAAGTGCTTTTAAACTCTATTTGCAATCTGTCAAGCGAAAGCAAAAAGCTCACAGAATTTATCCAGAAAAGCCCAATTCCTATGATGTTTTGTGACACTCCTCTTCCCCACATCCGGCCCACTTTATTTATGGCCTATTTCTGTAAAATAGCCTAATTAGAGCCATATTCTGGGTACAGGTAGTTTTGTACTGTTGACTTGTATCCATTGGAAACTATGAACAGACTGGATAAACAAATTTCACGTAGAATCGTTGGCAACAGCTGAAGACTGAAGTGGCTTTTAATCTGTTGCTCTGGGCCAGCTTGACATCCTGGCTTGCCCTGGAGAGATACGGCAGAGTTATTAACCCTTTTTAACCCATTATGCAGTACTTCCTCCTCATCTCCCCCACCACTTCCCACAAAGCCCCTCCCTCATTAACATCCATCCCCCACAAATCCCCAAACCTAGCCCCTGGGGTAGGCCGTCACTAAATATTAGGACAATTTTCCAGAAGACAGACATTCTAGAAGTAGACTGATGGAGTGGCTAAATTTCAAACTGAAACTAGCACAATTGATGTGAAAAAAACCCAAAAGAACTGCTGGTACAGTTTGGAAGGGTCTGAGGAAGGGCCACCAGACCCAAAACATTATCTCTGTTTTCTCCTTCACAGATGCTGCCAGACCTATTGAGCTTTTCCAGCAACAATTGACGTGAACAAGATTACAGAAAGATCAGATGTAAAGAGATGAATGCTTGGCTTAAGAATCTTTGACATTGTGAATTAACAATATTTGGGGATGAACCTGTAACTTGAAACATTAGTGAAACAGCATTTCTCACGTTATGAGAATAACTCCTATTATGTTGTTATAGACATTCTTTTCTCTCTACACTCCAAGATTATTTACAGACACTGAAGATGTCATGTCATTATAACTTAGGACAGGGTAACTAAAAGTTTCCTATGAATGTCTCTATTAAAGCAATGGACACATTTAGTCTTCATACTCTACGCCGCACGATTTCACCAACTGAGGATCAACAACAGTGTCAATCAATTATACGCTCCAGAAACATAATACTTGTTATTAAATCAAAAAAGCCTGACTATATTGAAACTGGCTGCCAATTATCGGAGGCGCTTCTGCATTAGTTATTCTGCACAGAATATAACACCTGTGCCTTCCAAACTTGCCTGTGGAAAATGGGTGTACCCATATTTGTAACGTGTGTGTATATATGAGAGTGATTCAGTGCAAACACTTGCAATGCAATTGTGTCAGATGAACCTGACACAAGAGTGAATCATTTTCAAAGTGTGTAAGACTAAAGATTATAAAGTTTGGGACCCTACTCACTGGAGTTTAGAAGAATGAGATTAATTGATTCTTAAATGATCTGCAAGATGGCGGCAGAATAGGATGCTCCAGCCAGAGCTCCTCTGCTCCTGTTCTTTATCTTTCTTTTCCCGTTTTCTCCATCTTTCTTTTTCTTCTTCTCTCCCCTTAGCACCAGAGACGAGTCCTGGAGCAGTGGCTGGGGCCAGCAGCAAGTTCCTGGAACAGTGAGCCCTGGTGCAATATATGGACTGTGAGCCCTGGAGAAGTGAGTGGGCTGTGAACCCTGGAACAGTGAGTGGGCTGTGAACCCTAGAGAAGTGAGTGGGCGGTGAGCCCTGGAGTAGTGAGTGGGCTGTGAACCCTGGAACAGTGAGTGGGCTGTGAGCCCTGGAACAGTGAGTGGGCTGTGAGCCCTGGAGTAGTGAGTGGGCTGTGAACCCTGGAACAGTGAGTGGGCTGTGAACCCTGGAACAGTGAGTGGGCTGTGAGCCCTGAAGCAGTGAGTTGGGGGTAAACCCTGAAGAAGTGAGTGGGGGGGCGTGATCCCTGAAGCAGTGAGTTGGGGGGTGATCCCTGGAGCAGTCAGTGGGGAGTGAACCTTGGAGCAGTGCGTTGGGGGGGTGAACCCTGGAGCAGTGAGTGGGCTCTGAGCCCTGGAATAGCGCCGGGAAGCAGCCCTGGAGCAGGACATGGGGAAGCAGCCCTAGAGCAGCATGCAGGCAGTGAGTCCTGGGCGGAGACCGGCATGGAGGACACAGTCCTGCAATTTACCATGGAACAGCTGAGTGTCGGTATGGAGCGGACTGGGGCTTTGGAGTGGAACGAGGACTGTTGGACTGGGGTCTGGCGTGGACAATCAGAACATGTATGGAGGCCCTGCACTGAGTTGCTACAATGTAATGTCTATTTGGAATTTCCTTCCTTACTGCAACATCAAGCCTTTAATGATGTCCTATTTTTAACTTATTTTTCAACTCTGGAAAGTAATACAATTACTTTTACTCCACTGCGGTATCCAAGAATTGTACCTAGGTACTTGTTTCTAAGATATTGCCATAAGAAGGCAGACATTGTAAAAGCTTTTCGTTGTACTCCTACAATCGAGTACATGTGGCGATAAAAGGATATTCAATTCAATTTGATAAGGGGCTTGACAGGGTAAATGCTTACAGGATGTTTCCCCTCATTGTAGAGTCTAGGACCTGAGGACATATTCTCAGGATCTGCGGTGCCATTTTAAGACTGAGATCAGGAAGAGTTTTTTTTTCAGTCAGAAGGTTTTAAGCCTTTGGAATTCCTTGCCACAGAGAGCCTTGGCGGCAGAGTCCTTGTGTATATTTAAGGCTGAGATAGATGGATTCTTGATCAGTCAGGGAATCAAGGGATATGGAGTAAGGGCAGGAAAGTGTATGTTAGGAGTGTTGGATGAGCCATAATCTTATTGAATAATGGAGCAGGTTCGAGGGGCCAAATAACTTATTCCTGTTCCTATTTCTTATAGTCTTAGGCATTTGTACCACCAAAAGCATTTGTACTTAAATTCTCATTACTTGGGTGGTGCTCAGAGAACTAGACCAATGAGTCCTCTGTTCCCATTTATCCAAGAAAAATAGAAAATAAAAACAAACTTATGTTGTATCTTTTCCATTCTTATGGGACCCAAGGCAATTTTCAGTCAATGCAATACTTTTTGAAGTGTTGTCACTGTTGTAATTGAGCAGCTAAACAGGTTGAGATCCCTTAAGAAAACTATTTTGACAGCTAAAATCACCAATTAATCTTTCATTCAGGGTTAAAGTACAGTAAGAAGAGATAACTGGCTGAAAACTTAATGACTTCACAGACAAAGCACCCTTAAACATAATTTTATCAGGATTAGGGTTGCACATGTGGACTGAAGATTTTATCCTGCACTCCACTTTGTGAATACTTCAGAAGCTTGTTGACATTGCAGGCTTGGCTGTCTGTTGCAAAATCTTTGTAAGTTTTCAGAAAGCTTTCAGAGAGCAGCACCGCTATCCCCGCAACACCCCCTTCCACTACCACCACCCACATCCCCCCCACCCTCCACCCCACCACCTCAACACTGCCAGAGGTGCTGCATTGCAGCTGATGGGGACACTTAACAGCTTTGGGTCTCTGTGGGGGACAGCTGGCTGCTGCCTTGACCAGAGGTCACATCTGTCTCCATCTTGCTTTGCTTCTTCTGGAAGTTTTGGAGCTAGATACTGGCCAAACTGATGCCCAATAATTCAGTTCAAGAGGAAAATCAGTACAGCACCTGGGAACCCAGGGAGAGATCCAAACCTCAAAATTCAAGGGAGGTTTTATGATAAACTTAGTTGTAATTTACTGCCACTGAACAGCGTTGTTCCCCCTCGAGATGACACAAATCTCACCAATGACCAAGGATGCTATAGTCTAAGTTTTTGGAAGGTATTAATTAAGGAAAGGAGGTCTTGCATTTAGATAGTGTACAACTATCTAGGCTCAGCGATGGGTTACCTAAACATTATCACGTTGCTGTTCATGGGATCTTGCCCAAACCGCTCATTGTGAGTTGCTTTTCAAAAGTGCCGCATGCAGACGGTCCTACCTCACTGGCTTCCAGAAATGGGAAACAAAAGTGATTGATTTAGCTCTGGCATTGTTCCAGCCATAAAAGATAAAGTCACCATACTCTGATCTCTTCAGTGAGAGATTACTGGTGGTGAAATAACCTGAGGATCACCACACCACAGGACAGGGGAGAGTCCTTCATGATGGCCTCAGCCTGTGAACCTATGCTGTTACTACCACTCTACATCACAAGCCAACTTTTCCACCAACTAAACGAAGCTAATCCCCAGCACTGGCAGACTTAGTACAATGTAAACTCATAGATTGGTTACTACATAGAAGGAGGCCATTTGGACCGCTGAGTCTGTGCCAACTCTCAACAAGAATAATTTAGCAAGTTGCGCTCCCCTATAGCACTGCAGCTCACAATCTGCTCCTATAACACTCTCAGCAATACATTCCAGATTGGACCCACTTGTTACATAAAAGGGAAATTCCCTTGTGGTATAGTTCTTTCACCAACAATTTCAAAACTGTGTCCTTTACTTCTCAATGTTTCCACCAATGGGAACAATATTTTCGTTACTACTCTTCCAGACCCATCGTGATTTTGAACACGTCAATCAAATCTCTTCTAAACCTTTTCTCTAAGGAGAGCAACCTCTGTTTTCTCCAATCTATCCAATTAAGGCGGCTCTGTCAATCTCAGAATCATTCTTGAAAGCCTTTTCTGCACCTCTTTAAGTATTTATATCCTTCTTAAAGTACCAATACTAGATTTAGACACAGTACTCCAGATGATGTTGAACCAGGACCTCATAAAACTCATTATAACTTTCTTGTTTTTATACTCTATATTTCTTTAACAGCTCTGCCACCTGTATCACCTCCTAATCATTGGGTCAAAGTCCTGGAATTATCTTCCTAACAGCATTGGCATAGACCTACACAAATTGGACTGCAGCAGCTCAAGAAGGCAACTCATAATCACCTTCTCAAGGTCAACTAGAAATGGGAACGATATATTGTGGTGTCCACATCCCATGTCTGAATAAAAAAAACTTTCTCAACCTGCCCTACCTCCGGCAATCATTGTGCATTTTCCCCCAGCTCTCTGTTCCTGCACACCCTTCAGAATGGTACCCTATGTGCATCTCTTTGTGTTTCCTATCGATACATTTCACCTCACACTTCTTTGCATTAGATTTCATCCATTGTGTGTCAACCCATTTCTCCAGCTACTGAATATCCTGTTGAAGCCCATCATTACCCTTTACACAGGTCCATAGCAAATTCATAAAGTTCACAACTTTTTTATCATCTGCAAATTTTGAAATTTGTGTCAGACACTCCAAGTTTAAGTCATTGACTTAACATCAAAAGAAGGGCAGAAGTTTTTGGATGGCAGGGTTTCTCATCTGATGCTGATAAATTTGATGGGGAAGACATTTCAGTCCTCATAGCTGCCTCTGAGCAAGTTAGCCTGTTTGTTACATTAATTGGCTGGAGCTGGGCCCTCTACATCTACGAAGAGAAGACACATTGGCCTGGAGAGCTGCTAGCTATCTTATTTGCTCACAATCACTGAGTCCCAATGAACTAAGTGCTGGGAGCCTCGTATATAGGCAATTCTGAAGGTCTCTCAGAATTGACCCAGCAGATAAGGTGTGGTGGAGGGAAATTGACCAGAAGCAGGGGATTTTGTTGCTGAAGAACTGGCTGAGAGGCAGAATAACACCTACAGAAGAGTCTTTGAAGTGGGGTCCTGATTGGGACAGAAGGCCCATGACGGAGGTGCCATCCCATTTTTCCACCCATGTCCAAGTAGACTAACCTATTGGGCCTCTCACACTCTCCCTGATCTCCTCCTCCAAGAGACTGCGGACCAGCAGGATATGAGCCTTATGCAACATCAACGCCAATACCTTCATCAAAGAACTCAATCAAGTGAGTTAAACAAGACTGGTTTCAAACAATCCATTTCTCTTCTTGCCATTTGTCCACATGATTATTAATTTTGTCTACTTAAAAAGCCTTTCCCACAAAGTTTCAACTGACTTCCAGTTGTTAGGCTTATGAAAAAAGGATGTGACATTTGTAATCTTCCAGCCTTTGGACACCAATCCTACACCTAAGGCAATTGGCCATCAGGCCCATGGCCTATGATGGAGCACTTAACAAGAAAGACTGTAAATTGGACACTATTTATGTCTTCATTTTTCTGCCCTCATATTCTATGTTTTGGTCTATCTTACTGTGTTTTAAGATGGTGCCAAAGAGTGACGAATCTATACAACAATTTTCACTGTACTTTGTGACAAGATACACGTGACAATAAATAAATGAAACTCAAAACTTGATTGTAAGGTTATGACTGATGCCTCTGCAATTTCCTCCCTTACTTCCCTCAGCTTCCTCGGGTGCACCTCACTCAGCTGATCAACTTTAACAGCAGCAAGCCTTTCAAACACTTCTTCATCCTTTCCTATTTAGCCTTTTTTTTTCTGCAGATTTTTAAAAATATTTCTGCATTTGGTTTTGCACACACAAGATGAAAATGGTATAAACAGGAGAAATGGACAAATGCTTATGAGCAGTGAAAATATATTCAAATTATTAAAATTGTGACCATGATGATATACAATTTAATGATTCCTGTGAACGTTATGTCTTATCTCAAGAAGGATCAGCTCCTGCTCAAGAATTGGAGTTAACACTGGATTAACATAGAGGGCCACATCACAATCTGTGTTACACATTTTGATGTGTCTATGGTTAAGACTCATTCTCTGCTTCTCTTCACTAATACAATCCTGGAGACATAACACATGCAAGTGTTGTTACTTGCCAGGAGTTTTCAGTAGATTGTGAATTGTTACACCCTTTTACAGTAAGTCCAGCCTTCACGGTACTTAAAACAGGATCGGTGCTTCAGAGGGACCTGTTGCCAGATTTAAATCCTTCCCTCTTTTATTGGCTAGTGTTGGAGTTTCTGCTCATTATTTTTGATTGTCATTATTTATGTACATGCCTGCTCTTGCTCCTGTGTGGTTCACTGGGGTGGGTTTTTTCCTGTCACAGACAATCAACACAACACAGAGAAAGTTAGAACAGGCGTTAAGCAGAAAAGCGTGCCTTGCTACAGTCAGGTTCTGTCTCATTTTGCTTCTCAGACTACACATGCCAATTTTTAACACACACACACACACACACATTTTTATATTTACCAGTTCATTAGGAGAACTCTCTTCATTCAATTGACATTATTTTATCCCATTTATTCTTTCACAGGGTAAGAGCATTGCTGGTAAAACTATCATTTGTGAACCAGCTCTTATAGCCCTTAAGCATTTTAGAGGGCAATTAAAAGTCACGTTGCAGTGGGCCTGGAGTCACGTGTAGGCCAGATTAGATAAACGTTGCAAATCTCCTTCCCTAAAGGAAATTAATGAATCAGATGGGCTTTTACAATAGTCAAAGGTACATATAACAATCAATGAAATTTCTTTTTGGACCATTACTGAGGCTACGTTTGGATTCCATGTTGTTAATTATTTGATTCTAAACTCCACGAATTGCCAATGGTAGAAATTGAGCCCATATCCTCAGACCATTAGCCTGGACCTCTGGATTGCGAGTCCAGTACGCTACCATATCTACCCTCTCTGAGAGGCCAGCATTCCCTCAGCAATGTATTGAAGCTGCAGAGGCAGTCACCACAGGCCACAGTCTTCAGTAATTGACAAAAGAACCAGACTCAAGATGTGGAGAATGTTATCTATTGACTCCAGTTCATAATGCGAAGCTGGAAAAGCAGGTCAGACAGCATCTGAGGAGCAGGAAGGACAAGGTTTTGGGGCGCTACCCTTCGTCAGGATGAAGGGTTTCAGCCCAAGACATTAACCTTCATGTTCCTTGAATGCTGTCTGACCTGTTGTGTTTTTCCAACTTCACATCTATTGACTCTATCTTCCAGCATCTTACTGTCTCCAAGTTACTATGAAATGGGATGTGTTGTCTGAGGGGGAAGCAAATTCAAAATTGGCTTTGAAAAGAGAATCGAATACATGATTGAAAAGGAAAGACTTACAGGGTGACTGGGGTGGATTTGGTGGCAAGCTAATTTCTTTTTTAATTCAGTCATGGCAATGGTGTTTGGACCAGCATTTATTGTCCATTCATAATTGTCCAGAGAGGTGCCACCCACATTGTTGTGATTCTGGAGTCACATATTGAGCAGATCTGGTAAAGGCAGTAGATTGTCTTCCGTACAGGACATCAGTGAACTAAATTTATCAACAGTAGTTGTACGGTCTCTTAGGTTAGCTTTCTATTCAGATTTTTATTAAATGCAACTTTTACCATGATTCATAGTGGGTTTTAAGCCATGTCCGCAGAACATTAGCCTGGGCTGCAGCTTACTAATCCGGTGACATTATCTCCACTGTGCCATTTTCTCCCCTAATCATTGAATAGATCTTTCCAAGAGCTGGCAGAGGGGTGATGCACAGAATGGTCACTTATTGTGCTATATCATTCCATGATGTTTTGAACTTTGGATGGGACGCATGTTTAATGTGCCCATTTTTGACATAAGGTGTACTGCACTAACCCATCAGTGACTGCCAGCTGCAGAGTGCAGATCCTGACCAGAACACTTATCTGCTGCATTCCATGAATTATACAGCAGCTGTCAGGGGACACGCCCTCACTTGTGTGCGTGCATACACCCCACACTCATTGCTCCAATAGTTCCAAAATGCTCAAGTACTTTTTAAACATGGTGTCATGCAGCACTGGAGCTATGTTCTGCACAGTGCCAGCTTTTAGTGGGTGAACAGGACTTTCTTGGAGGAATTGCATGTCAATTGCTTTTATTGCTTATATTAATGATTTCTTTTTGGGTAGGCCTGTATTTATCACCTGCTCCTATTTCTGATTGAGAAAGTGATGGTAAGCGGCCTTCTTGAGTTGTTGCAGTCCATATGTTGTAGGTAGGCACGCACAATGCCCTTAGAGATAGGATGGGCTGATACGTGACAGATGAGGTTCAATGTAGAGAAGTGTGAGGTCACACAGCACAGAAACAGACCCTGCAGTCCAACTCACCTGTGCCAACCAGATAACCTAAACTGATCTAGTCCCATTTGTCAACATTTGACCCATATCCCCCTAAACCCTTCCTATTCATGTCCCCATCCAATGTTTTTGACATTTTAAAAAAAAAAACAATGTTCCAAAACCATGCAAAAGTTATTAAGACAGTAATTACTGCTCCAAGAAAGTGAGAAAACTAGCTTCAGAATTATAAAAGCATCAAAAAAAGAAGCAGTACTGTGGCGGTGCGATTTGATCAGAAAATCATTGAAAGACTATATGAAGTAAGGGCTACAATTTTAAAGGGGGTGTAGAACTTGGGTGTATATTTGCACAGATCATTGAAGTTAGCAGTACAGGTGGAGGGAGTAGGATAGAGTACAAGGATTTTGACTCAGTGACAGTGAAGCAACGGCGATTATATTTTCAAGTCAGGATGGTGAGTGGCTTGAAGGGGAACTTGGGATGATGGTGTTTCCATGTATCTGTGCCTTTGTCCTTCTAGGTAGAAGAGTTCGTGGGTTTGGTAGGTGAAATCTTGATGATTAGCTAGAGTGAACTCAGTGCAAGAACTGCAGCTACTAAGTGCTGATGGTGGACAGAGCAGATGTTTAAAATGGTGGATGAGCTGCTGATCAAGTGGCTTCCCATAACCCACATTAAACACCTGCACCCTCTATCATTAGCTGAGAGGTGAAAGGATCCATTTGCAAACACATGAACACTGAACAAAAGTAGGCCACTTGGCCCTTTAATCCCATTCTGCCATTCAATAAGATTGTGGCTGATCCGATTTTAACTTCAACTCTACATTCCTGCATATCTCCGATAACCTTTCATCCCCTTGGTCATCAAGAATCTGTCTACCTCTGCCTTAAAAATATTTATGTACTTGACTCAAGTAGAAGCCCGGGAATTGATGCAAATCTCTCAACCAGGGCTTCAAAGTCATTCTAGATTTTGTACAAATCCTGTATTCAGAGATCCCAGTCAACACATGGAGACATCAAAACTGAGTTCAAAACTGTTGTGAGGTCCAGAGGAATATGAGCCAAAAATTTCGATTGGGTTACTGATACTCTGGGACCCTTGGTTGCTTGCTGGGTGATCAAAACACAGCCTGATATTGTACCAGCTACAACCAGCCAAGATGCTGATGTATACCAATGGAGAGCCAGAGCCTGTTAATCAGACCTGGCTGTTAATGAGAACCAAGGACCCCATCTTTCTCTCGCTCTGTCCAAATGATCTGTGTATTCCACACTTCGTAATTAAAATTAGTCCTTTTTATTTTGATATTTTATGATGCTTTTTTGATTAGGACACTTTGAAATTCCAAGCCAGCAGGAAATAGAAGCTTAACGTCAATAATAATCAATTACAATATGCCAAAAGTTTTGTCGCACAGTAGTAGCATCACTATCTTTGGGCTATGAGGTCTGGTTCAAATCCTACTTGCTCTGAAGGTGTGTCATAACATATCTAAGCAGCTAAACTAAAGATAATTTCTAACGTGCCAAACTTTTCAATAATTAAGCAATGACAAATGTGCTTGGGTCATTGATCTAGAGAAGTTAAGATTTACAGCAATGAAGAAGGCCATTCAGTTATTTGAACCTGTACTAGCACTTCGACCGTTTAGTCTCTGTTTGCATCCCACTTCCGATATCCCTTCATCAAAAGTTTTCCAAGCCTGTAATTTGACAGAGACAGCCCATCAAGTACCTTTAGATACCAGGAGGTAGGAGATGAACAAATCCAATCGAGATTATTGCTAACTACTTAATACCAACTCTTATGAATAAATAAGGTATTCTCACCAACTATTTCCACTTCCTTCTCGTTTTACCATTCTGAGGCTATCCCACCCCTATCTGTTAAATGAAATAACTGCATTAGGTTGACACTAATGCATTGTCAACAATCATTTGTCTTCCTATCGCGTTCACCTCATCCAAGTGAGTTTCCATGGCAATTTTATCATACTTAAGTTAAGTATCTTGGTTGCAGGATCTGATCCTTTGTAACCTCATCCTTCTCAGAAGCCATTGCTTTCACAGCCCCAGGACATGCTTTAGTGGTACACGAGCATCTTATAAACATGAAGTGTTTAATTCCAGAGGCATACGATATTGAATAACTCATCACAACAAATCACTCGGCTCGTCACTTACATGACAATTACCTTCATAAATGTGGTTACAGAAAGGTCATACCACCCTGAAAAGGAATTAGTTACAGTCAGGTTGGGCAGTGCCTGTGCAGAATGAGTTCTGACGAAGAGTAACCAGACTCGAAAAATTAATTCTACTTTCTTCCCTCAGACTTGCTGAGTTTCTCCAACAATCAATGTTGTTGTTGCTTGGCTTCCTAAGTGTTTGTGAGCACTTTTTTTCTTTATTTTCCAGTATCTGATTTATTTCAGCTTATTCCTTTTTCTAGATGTTTTTATTTTGACAGTAACTTGACTTGAATGTTATAGAAGCTCCATACCATTAAAACTAAATGCTGAGCCTGGCAAACAACATATTAATGACAAACCTAAAAACAAATCTATTTGGACAGCAGCAGTGAACATCTATCATAAAAAGATGGCTGACAATTTAGAAAATGAATTGGAATAATTGCATCTTCCCCAGTTGATCCATTGTCACCATCTGACCCTGCCCCACCGAGTGCATTTCCTCCTACCTCGACTCCATTCTTTCTCGTTTGGTCCAGGAACTCCCTACCTACATCTGTGACACAACCCACATCCTCCAGTTTTTCCAAAATTTTCAATTCCACAGCCCACAACACCTCATCTTCACCATGTACACCTGTATCCACCACATGGATGGCCTAAAAGCCCTCTGCTTCTTCCTCTCCTGCAGGCCCAACCAGTCCCCATCCACTGACCCTCTCATTCACTTGGCTGATCTGATCCACACACGCAACAATTTCTCCTTCGATTTCTCCCACTTCCTACAAACCAAGGGGACGGCCATGGGCACCCATATGGACCTGAGCTATCTGGCCCTGCCTCTTTGCAGGATTCATGGAAGAGTCTCCCTTCCACAACTACACCGGCGCCATCCCTCACCTCTTCCTCCACTATATTGATGAGTGTATCAGTGCTGCCTTGTGTTTCCACGAGGAGTTTGAGTAGTTCATAAACTTTGCCAACACCTTCAGCTGCACCCTCAAATTCACCTGGACAATTTCTGACACCTCCCTTTCCTTCCGAGACCTCTCCATCTCCTTCTCCAGAAAGTGACTCACCACCGACATCGATTTCAAACCCACTGACTCCCACAAATACCCCGACTACACCTCCTCTCACCCAGCCTCCTGCAAAAATGTTATCCCATACTCCCAATTCCTCCACCCCAGCCACATCTGCTCCCAGGATGAGCCGTTCCACTCCAGGACATCCCAGATATCCTCCTACTTTACGGGCCATAATTTCCTCTCCTCTGTAATTAAGGATGTCCGTCAACTGCATCTCCTCCATTTCCTGCACTTCAGCCTTCAAATTCTCTTCCCCAACAACAATAAGGATAGAGTCTCCTTAGTTCACAAGCACCAACCCACCAACCTCCAATCCAACAGATCATCCTCCAACATTTCTGCCATCTACAATCAGATGCCACCACCAAAGAGGTTTTTCCCTCCCCAACCCTGTTCGCTTTCCACAGGGACCATCCATTCTGTGATTCACTCGTCAGTCCTACACTCCCCACCAACCCCTCCACCGCACCCGGTATCTTTCCCTGCAGCTGCAAGAGGGGCTACATCTGCCCCTACACCTCCCCCTCTCACCTCCATCCAAGACCTCAAACAATCCTTCCAGATCCGGCAGAGATTCACCTGCACTTCACCTGATCTGTTGAATCCGTTGCTCCCAATGTGGTCTCCTTTATGTCAGTGAGATCAAATGCAGACTCGGGGATCAGTTTGTGGAGCATCTGTGCTCTGCATGCAACAACTACCTGAACTTGCAGTTGCCATCCATTTTAATTCCCCCTCCCCTGATGACACGTCCATCCTTGGCCTTCGCCACTGTCAGAGTGAGGCCAAACTTAAATTGGAGGAACAACACCTGATATTTTGCCTTGGGAGCTTACAGCCCAATGGCGTTACATTGACTTCACCAGCTTCAAAATCCCTCCAACCCCAGCCTTATCCCATGTCCAGTCCTCCCCCTCCTGACCTGACCTGACCTGTCATCTTCCCACTCACTTATCTGCTCCACTCTTCCTACCAGCCAATCACAATTACCCTCTACCTGCATCCACCTATCGCTATCTCTCTTATCCTTCCCCCAGCCCCAGTCTCCTCCTTCTAGCTACCTCTGGGCTCCCCTCCCCCTGCCCAGTTGAGACAAAGAACTTTGGCCTGAAACTTTGACTTACTTGGGCGCTGTCTGACCTGTAGTGCTTTTCCAGCCTCATACCTATAGACACCTCCCCACGTTGAACGTGTCAAGCTCCCTAAGGATCTCATAATTATCATTAAGGTCACCTCTCAATCTAGTGAACTCCAGTGAGTACGAACCCAAATTACTCAACCCCACTTTTTAAGAAAATGCCTCCATACCCATGATTAAACAGATTTATCCCAATAAAAATCGAAAGAACCGCAGGCGCTGGAAATCCGAAAAAAATACAAATATTGTTGGAAAAGCTCAGCAGGTCTGACTGCCAGGGAACACTAAAATAAAATCTGACATTGAGCAAAATAAGGAGATATTAGGTCAGATAACAGAAAGCTTGATCAAAAAGTTATATTTCATGGAGTGACTTAAAACAATAAGTGAACTGCAGCAAGAGGTAGACAGGGTATTCTAGACCCGAGGGGTTGGTCAACTGAAGATCTGGTACCAATGGAGGAGCTATTAAAATCAGGGACACTCCAGAGACCAGAATATCCTTCATTACAACAGTAACTACAATTTGAAAATGTTTTGGGAGGTCTCGAGGTTGTGAAAAATGTTCACTAATGCCCGTTAGGGAATGAAATCTGTCATCTTGACCAGTCTGGTCTGCATGTTACTCCAGACACTTTGGAATGTTGTTAACTCTTAACTGCCCTCTGATACAATCTAACAAACCTTTCAGTTTAGGGGCAGCTAGGGGATGAGTAACAAATATTGCCTTGCCAGTGAAATTCACATCTTTTAAAAGAAAACAGAAAGAAAAAATTTTTCTTCATTTGGAGAGGATGGGTATATTAATGTTCTCTCTTTGAAAACTGCTCTCTTGTTAGAAGCAGAGCAGAAAACCTCTGCACCCGCCCAAATCATCTCTCTTTCCCCTAACAGCTAGTAGTGCAGTACCACATAATATTTGAGTATATACCAGGCTGGTCCAGTAGACATTAATCACCACTATTTGTGTTCCTCTTGACACCAGCAACTGGCAATGCCTAGACAAAGCTAGACAAGCAGTTCACATTATTCTTTCTAATTTTAAAGTGGGATTCTAGGCACCAAACTGCTTGCAATTTAACGTGCAGAGCACTCCTTCAATATCTAAGTCCTTGAACTAATTAATTTTTATCATTTCCTGTATGCTGTAAAAACCGATCCTGAAGGGGAGATTTTTTAACTCACTGAGCCAAGCGACTGGCGGCAGTGGAGGAATGATTAGTCGTGCTGTTGTCACTGATTCATGATACACTGAGGGTGGCATGAAAATATAATTTGTTTGCATTTTACTTTTTAAGTGTTTTTTATTTTCTTCCTTTGCCTGAGTATAGAATGCCTATTAACACAGGGAAAGTTGCTCCTCTGGTTAATAATTGGCAAAGCTGTTGAAACCTACAAAATCTACTAATTAAAGGGAAAAAAGCCCTCCTATGTTGATGTTTACAGCTTTCTTGAGTACCTGAGGCACCAAGAGCAGAAATAAATCAGTGTGAAGTCCTCATCTGGTGGCTGGATAGAGAGTGGAGATACGTTCAAAACAGCCCATCTTCAACCGGCCAAGCTTTGTCTGACGGTGAAGATTTGGATCAGATAATGTTACAAACCAGCTGCCTTTTAGATCTGAGTGCTTACTGATGTCAAGAGAAAGAAAGAGCAGTGAGATAAAAGAAAATCTAACGCAAAATACTACTCAGCAGGTCAAGCAGAATCTGTGGAGAGAAAAGCAATTAAAGTTTCAGGTTCATCAGAGCAGACAAATGGTCATCTTGATCTGAAACATTGGCTCTATTTCCTTCTTGGAGCATATAGAAATACAGGAACAGGAGTAGGTCATTCAGCCACTTGAATCTGTTCTGCCTTTCAATTAGATCATGGCAGATCTGTTGCCTGTCTCCATATACATTGCTTTGGTCCAAATCCTTTCTTACCTTTGCTTAACAAAAATTATTTACCTGAAATTTAAAAGTAACAATTGATCTAGAATAGACTGACATCCTTCCAATAGTGTGAGTCGCAGAATTGTGCACAATTTTTCACCCCCTTTTCCTTCCTCTGTGTTTTTCTTCTCCTCCGACTCCTGGCCTGTGAAATGGGGTCATAGTTGACAATGTGAAGCAGCACTGACAATGTGAATGGGGACACCAGTGATCGACAGTACAGAGCAGGATGCCAGTGGCCAGTGGCCCAGTGCAAAGTGGGGGCAGCGGCCCTGGAGGAAGCATGGCAGCAGGCAGCGGTCAGACATATGGACCGCTGTATTTCAGCATTGCTTCTTGTTTTTCTGACCTATGGTTTTATTTTCTTTATGCATTGACAGGATGACAGCGTCACTGGCTAGGCAGCATTTATTGCCCATCCCTAATCCCAGAGGGCAATTAAGGGCCAACCATGTTGCTTGGGTCTGGAGTCACATGTAGGCCAGACCAGGTAAGGATGGCGGTTTCCATTCCTAAAATACATTAGTGAACTAGATGGGTTTTTCCTGACAATCGACAATGGATTCACAGTCATTATTAGATTTTTAATTCCATATATTTTACTGAATTCAAATTCCACCATCTGTTGTGGCCGGATTCGAACCGGTATCCCCTGACTGTTGTCTGGTCTCTGGATTAACAGTCCAGTGATTAAACCACTACACCATCACCTCCCCCCACTGTGATAAACTGTATAGCTATAATGTAACTGTTTTTCTTCATTTCTTTATTCTGTAACTAAGGGTTATACTAGGTACTCTGGACCTAAGATGATGCTGTGTGTCGGTGACATTGTTACACTGTAACTAAACTGTAACTGAAGAAGCTGTACCCAGGTATCCTTGTACCTAAGATGGTGTTGTAAAAGTGGCAACTTATAAACTTTTCACTGTACTCATTTGATTACATATGACAATGAAGTTAATTCATTCATTCATTCATTCATTCAATACCCCAACTGAGGTGCAACAAATATTACACATTGTTGTATTGGTTGGATTCAAGTTGAAAGGGTCTGAATATTTCCATGGGTACGTCTATGATCCTGAGATTGTGTCAAAGAGATCCAAGACACTTTAAAAGCAGATCCTACTATTCTTAAGTGTGTGGAAACTTCTCTACTTATCCTTGTCTAGCATTGTCTCAGCTATTTCAGAGAAAGTCAAAGTTTCGACACCAGCAAGAATCTAATTCTTGTACTCATTCAACACTTTTTCTCAAAGTTCATTTCATGGGCTGCAAGAACTAGGAGGAGGTAACAGGATGGGTTGATAAAGTGGAACAAGTAGATATAATATATTTGGATTTCCACAAGATATTTGTTAAGGTACCACATATTACGCTACTTAATAAAATTAGAGCCTATGGCATTGGAGGTAGTATTTTTGCATGGATAGAGAATAAGCTAACTAAAAGAAGACCAAGAGTTGGATAAAGGGGCATTTTTAGTACAATAATATGTAATTAGTGGTGTGACACTGTAATCAGTGGTGGGGCCACAATTATTTACAATATATATGAATGACTTGAATGAGGAAAGTGATCGCCAAGTTTGCAGATGACCCAAAAAAGTAGAAAGGATGACACAAAGAGTCTGCAGAGAAATATAGACAGGTTAAGGGAGTAGGCAAAAACGTGGCAGAGAGAATATAACATGGGAAATATAAGTTATGTACTTGACATGAAGAATAGAGTAATTGAATATTATTTAAATTGAGAAAGACCATAGTGAGCTCAGAGAAGAGGGGTTTGTGGATCCACATACGTAAACCAAAAGAGGTAACATCTAAGTTCAGCAGGTAATAGGGCAGGCAGATGATCATGTTGGCCTTTCTTTCAAATCGAATGGAATATAAAATAGGCATGCCTTCCTTAAACTTTACAAGGCACTAGCCAGACCACACCTAGAATATTGTGAACAGTTCAGTCTCCTTATCTGAAGAAAGATATACTGACATTGGAGGCAGTCCAGAGAAGGTTCATTAGGTTGATACCCGGTGTGGAGGGACTGTGTAATCATAGACTTGCTGAGGTTTTACAGTGCAGAAGGAGACCATTCAGCCCATTGTGCCTGTGCCAGCTTGTTAAATGAACATCATGGCCTCATGCCAATCTCCTGCTTTATCCCCATTTCCTTGCACATGATTACAAGGAGAGGTTGAATAGGTTCAGCCTGCTCTCATTGGCATTTAGAAGGATGAGAGGCGACCTTATTTAAACATAAAAGATTCTTAGGGGACTTGACAAAATAGATGTGGAGAGGTTCTTTGTTTTTATTTTCTGTTCTCACTAACTCAACTTTCCCAAAAGCTTGATAATGGTCATCATTAGAATGAGGACTGATAGCATTGCACTCAAACTGAACTGCCTGTGAATGGGTAAATCAGCACAGATCAAAATCGAACCTGCCACCTCCTTGTCTCCAGGACTTACAGCTCAACAATACTTTTTATGACCAGCTGAGACATCAAGAGGGCGAGACACACTGAGTAATATTCCAGCACCAGGACAGATTCCTGAGCCTGACACAATGCTGTGAGCGATATGAACACTTTTGTATAAAATTTCTTTGATTATTATATTAATGTTGGTCATTTTGAAATTGAGTGGTTGACACCCTTGCTATTATAACAAACAAATGTTTTGCACCTGAATATTTTAAGCTTTTTGACGGGTCTTACTGCACACCATGACTTCCACTAGTGAATCCACACTGGTCATGACACATCTCTCACCTTGTGTGTGGTAGGGTTCTGGAATTCACATACAGTGTGGCAGAGATGGACAATAGGGCTGAATTTTATGCTTGCTGTAGGGCACTCCCAGGGGTCAGGCACTCGTCTCATTGCCCTGTTACAGAAAGGATATCATTAAACTCGAAAGGGTTCAGAAAAGATTTACAAGGACATGGTTGGAGTTAGAGGATTTGAGCCGTACGGCGAGGCTGAATCAGTGGGACTATTTTCCCCGGAGCTATGGAGTCTGAGGGGGAGACCTCACAGAGATTTATAAAATCATGAGGCAGCTGGATAGAGTGAACAGCCAAAGTCATATTCCTGGGGTAGGGGAGTCCAAAACTGGACAGCATAGGTTTAAGGTGAAAGGAGAATGATTGAACAGGGGCCTGAGAGACAATGTTTTCATACCGAGGGTAGTGCGTGTATGGAATGAGTTGCCAGAGAAAGTAGTGGAGATGGGTACAATTACAACATTTAAAAGGTATCTGGTGGGTATGTGAATAGGAAGGGTTTAGAGAGATATGGGCCAAATGTTGGCAAATGGGACTAGATTAATTTAAGGTATCTGGTTGGCGCGGACGAGTTGGACTGAAGGGTTTGTTTCTGTGCTGTACAACTCTATGACTCTATGGTTCTAGATTCCCCATCCAGGGAAAGAGCCCATCTGCATATTGACTATCTAGCCCTGTTAGAATTTTATATGTTTCAATTAGATCCCCCTTTATGCTTATAAACTCTAGAGAATACAGGTCCAGTCAAAGCAATCTTTCCTCTTAGGACAATTCAGTCATCCCAGTATATGTCTAATGAACCTCTGCTACAATCCCTTTATGACAAGTATTTCCTTTCTTATGTAGGATGATCAAACCTGCATGTAATATACCAGGTACGCATTCATTAACGTCCTGTGCAGCAGCCGGAAGTTACCCCTATATCTGAACTCAAATTCTCCTGCAATGAAGGCCAACATATAATTTACTTTCTTAATTGCTTGATGCACCTACCTGTCTATGTTCATTCTCTGGTGTTCAAGGACACACAGATCTCTTGGGACATCCACATTCCCAATGCATTACCATTTATATAATTCTATGCCTTACTCTTTTTTCACACTGAAATGCATAACATCACTGCGATCCATGTCATACTGAACCTGCCTTATTTTCACCTATGCATTCAACTTGTCTAAATCTGAGGCCTCCTTGCACCCTCCTCACAACTCGTAATCCCATCCAGTTCTGTGTTGTCAACAAACTTGAAAATGATATATTTGGTTCCCTCATCTAAGTCATTTATATGTATTATGAATAGTTGGGACCCAAACACTGATCCCTGTGGTACACCACTAGTCACCACCCGTGTCTGGATAAAGACCTAGTTATTCCCACCATTTTTCCAATTGTTAAAAGCAGGGGTTGACCCCTCCCCCCGATAATTAAAACTAAAACACCCAAAGAAGAGCAAATCACCCCATAATCTGTAAAACGAGGTTGAAAAGTGGTATAACCTGTCTTTCAGCAACTTTTAGTGGTTAAATAAAACAAATCCCTGACACTTAGTTTACAATCAACAAGTAACAATTTATTTATTTAACTCCAACAGTGAACAAATAAACTAAACCATTAACACACCGAACAAATCCCTTCTAACTACTAACTATTCCCGAATAAAACAAGATTCTAATGGTATGCTGTTCTAGTAAATACAAGTCCCACTTATATAAAATAATATTTTAAAAAAATTCTTTCGAAATTACAGCCAGGTTACATGTCTTCCAGAATGTTCTGCCAGGAATGCCTTCTCCATTGATTTTTCTGTCAGGAATATGAACTAGTTGCGCTATAAATATCTTTGTTCTTTAGAAGGTGCTTTCTCTAAGACTTAGAGAAGACTGTGAGAGCCAGCAATTTTGTCTAGGGAGCTGAGAGCTGTTAACTCTATCAGATGGCAGTTAGCTCTCCTGTCTTTGTCCAACTGCCCTCTTCTTTTATATCCTTGATGACCTATCAATTTTTTACACTAGGATTGGTACAAAGTTGCCAAAATGATCAGGTTTAAATTTAATTCGTTTCTGGTATGTAAGTGCCTAATTCAAATTAACTGGCTAAATTCAAAACTTGTTGTTTTGGTAAAACTGCTGCTTGGCCTGCTAACTGTACAAGTTTTTGATACAAATATTTCAATGTGGGTGCTGTCTATGTTCTTGCAAACCTTTAAACTGCTCACAGCCATCCATTTTAAACCTCTAAGCATTGAAAAATCACATCATCTTTTAAAGGGACCATGAAATGCTTTTTCCCTAGCATTTTACATACACCAACTTCTAAGTTTGCGTTTCCCAATTCACAGGTACTCTACTCAACCTCACGACACAATCTGTCAACGAATTCACAATCTATGTTGGTATATTGCTCCCCTATCCCATTTCCCTCTCTCCTCTTATGTGGGACCATATAAAAAAAGCCTTCTTGAAATCCAAAAGCACCACATCCACTGGTTCTCCCTTATCTAGTCTACAAGCTGCATTCTTAAAAATAACACTTCAGGGGTAGCCGCAGAAATTTTCATAACAATTACAAAGTATTTAAATGTGCACTTGCAATGATAAAGCACACAAAGCTGTGGGTCAAGTGTTGGAAAATAGCCACCTCAATCCCCACCCCCATCTCCTACACACTAACCTCATCCTGCCTCCTTGACCTGTCTGTCCTCCCTGGACTGACCTATCCCCCACCTAAATCCCTACCTATACTCACCTTCACTGTTTCTAACCCTGCCTCTTTGACCTGTCTGTCTCCTCTCAACCTATCTTCTTCTTTATCCATCTTCTATCCACCTCCCCCACTCCCTATTTATTTCAGAATCCCCTTCCCCTCCCCCATTTCTGAGGAAGGGTCTCGACCTGAAACGTCAACTTTCCTGCTCCTCTGATGCTGCTCGGCCGCTGGGTGCCTCCAGCTCCACAACGTTTTATCTCAGGAATAATTACATTGTTGTTTTTGACAGGTATGGGTGTGACACAAAAGGCCTTTTACCAATCTGTAGATTTCAATAATTTTACGCCTGCAGTAGATTTGTTAAGCATGATTCCCCTTTCATAAAACCATGTTGACTTTGTCTAATTCCATTAAATCTTTCCATGTGTGTGGCTGAAGAGGAGGTGAGGGAATAATTGGATCAATGTAATTTAGTCCCCACTTCAAATGCCATTCTTTATCCTTTGATTTGATCTTACTATTTACAGCGATTATTGGGGAGCAGAGTTTTAACGAGGTCAGCCAGGTAGACCTCGTAGAAAATAAATTCCCTGATTGGAGTTGTTAACCTGGTTCAATCAGGGAGCCCTGGATGACAGATATAAAAGGACTGTCAGAGGTTCTGTTCATTCTGAGAGCTGGCTCTGGGGAAGCTAGACCAGTGTCAAGTCCTACGCACATATAAATAAAGGGCGACTTGTTGATGGGATACCAGTCTTTGTGGAGTTAGTTCAACAGCAGTAACATCTAGGACTCAGGAATTTCTCTGCAGTACAGATTGAGAAGCTGAATAATGCCAGACTGAGATATTGCTGCTACCACTGGTTGGGGTGGGGTGCGGTGTTGGTGTAACTACAATGCAGCGAGTTTACATTGTAGCATGACAGTAGACATAGGAATTTATAATGAGAAAAGTCTTTCATAATTTAGCTTAAAGGTAGCTTCTATAGTTCCAGATCCTCTTGTCATTGGGAACATTTGCTTCAGATTTACTCTGACCAAATTCTTTTTAAATTTTGAATGCTTCAATTAAATGCCCACTTAACATTCTCTGCTCTGAGAAAAACACTGCACGCTCAAGAATAAAAAAAAAACCTGTGCCATAAGACACAGCTGCTCCCTTGCAGCAAGACGTAACTGTTATTAAACATATGGAAATGCTACATGAATTACCTCTTAATTATAAACCTGCACCAACTTGGGGTGGCAAGGTGTAGAGCTGGATGAACACAGCAGGCCAAGCAGCATCATAGGAGCAGGAAAGCTTGAAGTTTCGGGCCTATAACCTTCATCAGAAATGGGAGAGGGGAAGGGGGTTCTGAAATAAATAGGGATAGAGGGGGAGGCGGATAGAAGATGGATAGAGGAGAAGATAGGTGGAGAGGAGACAGATAATTCAAAGAGGCGCGGATGGAGCCAGTAAAGGTGAGTGTAGGTGGGGAGGTAGGGAGGAGATAGGTCAGTCCAGGGAGGACGGACAGGTCAAGGGGGCGGAATGAGGTTAGTAGGTAGGAAATGGACATGCGGCTTGAGGTGGGAGGAGGGGATAGGTGAGACGAAGGACAGGTTAGGGAGGCGGGGATGGGCTGGGCTGGTTTTGGGATGCAGTTGGGGGAGGGAAGACTTTGAAACTTGTGAAATCCACATTGATACCGTTGGGCTGCAGGGTTCCCAAGTGGAATATGAGTTGCTGTTTCTGCAACCTTCAGGTGGCATCGTTGTGGCACTGCAGGAGGCCCAGGATGGACATGTCGTCTGAGGAATGGGAGGGGGAGTTGAAATGGTTCGCGACTGGAAGGTGCAGTTGTTTATTGAGAACTGAGCGTAGGTGTTCTGCAAAGTGGCCCCCAAGCCTCCGCTTTGGGGTTTCCCCAATGTAGAGGAGGACACAACGGGTACAGCGGATGCAGTATACCACATTGGCAGATGTGCAGGTGAACATCTGCTTGATGTTGAATGTCTTCTTGGGGCCTGGGATGGGGTGAGGGAGGAGTTGTGAGGGCAGGTGTAGCACTTCCTGTGGTTTCAGGGAAAAGTGCCGGGTGTGGTGGGGCTGGAGGGGAGTGTGGAGCGGACAAGGGAGTCACGGAGAGAGTGGTCCCTCCGGAAAGCAGACAAGGGTGGGGAGGGAAAAATGTCTTTGGTGGTGGGGTTGGATTGCAGATGGCGGAAGCGTCCGAGGATGATACGTTGGATCCGGAGGTTGGTGGGGTGGTACGTGAGGACGAGGGGGATTCTTTTTTGGTTGTTATTGCGGGGACGGGGTGTGAGGGATGAGTTGTGGGAAATGCTGGAGACACGGTCGAGGGCGTTCTCAACCACTGCTGGGGGGAAGTTGCGGTCCTTGAAGAACGAGGACATCTGAGATGTACGGGAGTGGAATGCCTCCTCCTGGGAGCAGATGCGGCAGAGGTGAAGGAATTGGGAATAGGGGATGGCATTTTTGCAGGATGGTGGGTGGGAGGAGGTGCGGTGAGCTTGAAATGGATATCGGTTTCTAGTCGGTTACCCGAGATGGAGACAGAGAGGTCCAGGAAGGTGAGAGAGGTGTTAGAGATGGTCCAGGTGATCATAAGATTGGGGTGGAAGGTGTTGGTGAAGTGGATGAACTGTTCGAACTTCTCGGGGGAGCACGAGGCGGCGCCGATGCAGTCATCAATGTAACGGAGGAAGAGGTGGGGTTTAGGGCCAGTGTAGGTATGGAAGAGGGATTGTTCCACATAACCTACAAAGAGGCAGGCATAGCTTGGGCCCATGCGGGTACCCATGGCCACCCGCTTTGTCTGTAGGAAGTGGGAGGAATTGAAAGAGAAGTTGTTGAGGGTGAGGATGAGTTCGGCCAAGCTTAGGCCCGAAACGTCAGCCTTCCTGCTCCTATGATGCTGCTTGGTCAGCTGTGTTCATCCAGCTCTACACCTTGTTATCTCGGATTCTCCAGCATCTGCAGCTCCTATTATCTTTGATCCAACTTGGGGTGGCATGGTGGCACAGTGGTTAGCACTGCTGCCTCACAGTGCCAGGGACTTGGGTTCGATTCCACCCTTGGGTGACTGTGTGGAATTTGCACATTCTCCCTGTGTCTGTGTCAGTTTCCTTCAGGTTCTCCAGTTTCCTCCCACAGTCCAAAGCTATGCAGGCTAGGTGGATTGGCCATGCTAAATTGCCTGTAATGTTCAGAGATGTGTAGATTAGGTGGGTTATAGGGTGATGGGTCTGGGTGGGATGCTCTGAGGTTCAGTGTGGACTTGTTGGGCTGAAGGGCCTGTTTCTGCACTGTAGGGATTCTATTCTAAACTTTCAAACCAAGGATATTGAGCCATCTCTACTGAGATGTTGATCAAAATCGCCACATATAATAATACTTTATTATACTGTGTCCGAGAAAGTGGTAAGTGTCCAGCAACAAGATACTTCTGATGCTGCAAATCTAAATCAAAACAGAAATTGCCAGAGATCCACAGCAGGACTGGTAACATCTGTGGAGAAAGAAGCAGAATTAAGATCTTAAGTTGCTGACGAGTTTTCCTCCTCTCCCCTTCATCATTCCAAAGGGACTGTTCTTTCTGTGACACCCACTCCTTAATCACTCCTAATACCCACCCCCATTCCCACAGGATCTTTCCATGCAAGTAGAGTTGCAACATGTGCCCTTTGACCTCCTTGCTTTCCACTCTTCAGGGCCCCAAAAACTTCTTCCAGGTTAAACAACTAATTTTCTTGTCAGAGATAACAAGGTGTAGAGCTGGATGAACGCAGCAGGCCAAGCAGCATCATTGGAGCAGGAAGGCTGACATTTTGGGCCTAGACCCTTCTTCTTTCACGTTCATCTACCAAATTCATCGTTTACATATGGGGAAGCAAAATGCACATTCAGTGATTGATTTCCTGGACAGCTCCATTCAGTCCATAAACACGACCCAGAACTTGGGTTGGCTTGCTATTTTAATTCACTCATGGCTTCTTGTATTATTTCAATGAAACAATTTTTGATTAGACCCATTATAATCTTTTGGACTTTACTTTGGATTCAACAATTCCAAATTATCATTTCTGCTGTTGTTTCTTTCAGACTGGATGGCACAGCAGCTCATTGGCTCACTGGTTAGCATTGCTGCCTCAGAGTGCTAGGGACCCATGCTTGATTCCAGCCTTGAGCAACTGTCTGTGTGGGGTTTGCAAATTCTCCCTGTGCCTGCGTGGGTTTCCACCAAGTGCTCCCACAATTCACAGATGTGCAGGTTAGGTGGATTGGCCATGCTAAATTGCCCATAATTTCCAGGGATGTGTAGGTTAGGCACTTTAGTCATGGGAAATGCAGGATTATGGGGATAGGGTGGGTCTGGTTTGGATGCTCTTCAGAACATTGGTGCAGACATGATGGGCTGAATGGTCTGCTTCCGCACTATAGGGATTCTATGAAGATGCAGGTTACAGTTCTGCTGTTGCCATTCGTACTTCCTCTAGACCCATCTTTTGTTTCCTATTCATATTATTCAAGGAACAGTCTGACACAGGCATACTCAAGGAATCATACCTTACAGACATTGTACCAGACTTCACTGTTACGATCACTGGGTATGACCCATCCCACAGTCAGAAGAGGCCCAGCAGAGCTGGGGACACAGATATAGAGTCAATAGGGCGTTAAACACAGAGACATAGAAATTAGGAACAGGAGTAGGCTATTCAGCCTTTCAGACCTGTTCTGCCATTCAATTGGATTGTGACTGTTCCTTTGTCTTAATGCCATATTCCTATTTCCTCCTTATTCCCCTCGAATCTTTTAATATCTAGAAAGTTATCTATCTCTACCATAAAAACGTTCAGTGATTTAACCACCACAGAAATAACCTCCACAGTTTTCTGTGGTAGACAATTTGATGCTATCTTTTGAATGAAGAAATTTTTCCTAAGCTCAGTCCTAAAGGCCACCCCCATACTCTAAGACTGTATCCTGGTTGTAGAGTCCCCAGTTAGGGAACATATCTTCCCTGCATCGAGTCTGTCCAGCCCTGTTAAAATTTTACCATCTCCAACAAGACACAATCTAACCATTGTCCTTTGCCATTTAATCACGTTACTACCACTGAAGCACTGACCATTAGCATCCTGGGACTTACTATTGACCAGAAATTCAACTCGGCTAGCCATACAAATATGTTGGCTACAACAGTAGGCCAGAGGCTCAGAATCCTGCAGCAAATAACTCATCTCCTGACTCCCAAATCTTGACACTAGCCAGGAGTAGCAGCTCTCTTGACTGGCAATGCAACCACAAACATCTATTCCCTTCAGTACCAATGCTCAGTAGCAGCAGTGCGTGCCATCTACCAGGTACACTGCAGAAATTCACCAAAGTTCCTTAGACAGTGCCTTTCAAAGCCACTACCACCACCATCTAGAAGGACAAGGTCAGTCGTTATATGAGAACACCACCAATTACAAGTTCCCCACCAAGCTCCTCACCACCCTGACTTGGAAATATATTGTAATTCCTTCAGTGTTGTTGTGTCATGATCGTAGAATTCCCTTTCTAACAGGATTGTGGTTCTACCGACAGCACATGGACTGTAGAGGCTCAAAAATCAGTTCCCACTACCTTTTCAAGGGCAATAAGGGAGGGACAATCAATGGTGGTCCAGCCGATGAGGCCCATATCCCATGAGTGAGCAAATTTTAATTATATTTAGTTATATTAACCATCTGTCGAATCCTTTAATGCCACGATATCCACGTTCAGTTTCTCGTGCTTTGGGAGATAACACTGGAATTGCTGCATGAGTTAAAAGACCCTGTCGGAGGCAAATGCGCATCACTCCTCTCTGAAATCAAGGGAAATTCAAGGAAAACAAATGTCCCCCTATTCTTGAGGGCCACAAGATCATCCCACAACACCCTGTGAGCTCGCACAAGCCCTGTTGATCTCAAACTCTTAACATTTGTCAATGGGATACTGACCCAGTTGAAGGTTGCAAAGTGCATTAGAGTTCAGACGACGTCAGAAAGTTTCAATACAGGAGTCATACAGACATAGTATTATACAGCATGGAAAACAGACATTTTGATCCAACTTGTCCATGCTGACCAGATATCCTAAATTAATCTTGTCCCATTTGTCAGCATTTGACCCATATCCCTCTAAACCCTTCCTATTCATGTCCGCATCCAGATGCCTTTTAAATGTTGTAATTGCACCAGCCTCTACCACCTTCTCTGGCAGTTCATTCCATACATGCACCATCCTGTGTTAAACCAGTACCTCTTAAGTCTCTTTTACATTTTTCCCCACTCAATTTAAACCTATGGCCTCTAGTTTTGGACTCCCCTGCCCTGGGGAAAAGACCTTGGCTATTCACCCTATCCATGCCCATTTTATAAATCTCTATAAGGTCACCTCTCAGCCTCCAATACTCCAGGGAAAATAATCGCAGCCTATTCAGCCTCTCCCGACAGTTCAAATCCTGCAACCCTGGCAATATGTTTGTAAATCTTTTCTGAACCCTTTCAAGTTTCACAACATTTTTCTACAGCAGGGAGACCAGAACTGAATACAATATTCCAAAAGTGGCCTAACCAATGTCCTGTACAGCTGCAACATGACCTCCCAACTCCCATACTCAATGCACTGACCAATAAAGGTGAGCGTCCTCTGTCAGCAAATTCTAATTTGCTGACTGTAAAGCCATAACCGATAAGGATATTTCATTCAAAAATGGAAAATGAAACATTTGAACCTGTGGCCGCGATATATTGACCATGAAATATAGAGCAGTTTATTCCGTGATTCACAAATTCAAAAAAATGAGCCTCGCGATATATTATGTGGCTCCTAATGTAATTGAATATCTGGCTTAACTGCCTGAATGGAAAATTATATCTTTTGCTCTACATCTGGATTATCTAGAAAGGGAGAGGGAATAGAAGCATATGTGGCATTGAAAGTGCCATTTGGCCTAACTTTGTGGGCCCTGTCTGTGTTCTCTAATTAGTCTCATGTTTCCCTATTCAGCGCTCAAATTTGCCTCAGGACTGCCTCAAAAATCCTTTGTACGTAGGATTTCTCAAGACCACTGAATCTAGCCATTTTTCTTGTTTGTAGTCTGATTCACAGTGATTTCTGGAACTGAATTAAACATTCTTGGAAAATAAAGAGTAAAACATAAGAGAAAATCAGTGTCGGAGGTCATTTGGCTATCACCAATTGATAAAATAAAATGTATGAGCAGTGACTATTAAAATGATGTTGTCGACTGTTAATTGGCAAAGCATGGGACAGGCACATGAAGTGCGATTGACTGCTATTTAAATATATTAAACACACTCTTAAAATATTAGGCAAACAGGTTTTTGAATGAACATGTGGGAGAGCTGAGTTGTTAATATTTGTACAGCACAATTGTGAGGCCTTGCAGTTGAATGTTTCTCAAATAAATTTAATTGCAATGTCCTTGTTTAACAAAACAGATTGCAACTTTTCTGGGTTACTACAATTCTATTCCTCTGATAGTCAATTACTGGAACGCAAGACTGCAAATTAAGAAATACTGTTAACGAGTAATGATGTTCTGATTACCAGACTAGCCCCCTATGGGCAATTTCCTAATTGCCAAAGGAAGCATTAATGTAGACTTAAATAAATATTGTTTAGGCTGTCCTTTTGATAGCTACCAGATAAGGGGACCATTTGGAAATGATGTGCATACAGTACCACAGCGAAAAGAGCAGCAAGAGAACAGGAAATAATAAATCACAGTTGGAACACTGATTGTCGTAACTAATTAGATCACACAGTTCTCTCATTGCTCATTGTCTCCCTTTAACCTGATTTGCCAGCTTCCAGCCTTCGTTAATTGCTGGCATTACATAGTTCTAGCAAATGGTCAACTTCAGTCAAGACTGCTGGCAAACAAGTAGGACAAGGAGTGTAGTATATTATCCAGTACTTGTAGATGAATGGTGACGTTTTCCAGATACCTGCTCGTGCGCCTTAATGCAGTTACCTTGATCTACTTGGAGATTAGGCTGGCAAAGTAGGATGGGGTTGCAAATTATGGCTCCAACAATTGGATTTGTGAGCTGGCTGTGGTAGGCTGGAAAAGTGATACAAGAACAGACAACAATACATAACAAGAACATCTGCTCCTTTATTGTATAAATATTGAGATCTTTGAAAAGGAAACTCAGCATCTTCAGTGGCCTGTTGTAAATGAACCTGTGGTGCTGCAAATAGCACTCTTTGATGCTCAGTAAGATTTGTATTATTAGTCTCTTGTGGTTATGCATTTCAATAAGCTTTGATAAAGAAAGCTTTTCATGATGGAAATAACATAAGAAAGTAAGAACTAGGAGCAGGAGTAGGCCATCCGGCCTCCCGTGCCTGCCCCGCCATTTAATAAGATCATGGCTGATCTTTTTGAGACTCAGGTCCACTTACCCGCCTGCACACCATAACCCCTAATTCCTTTACTGTTCAAAAATTTATCTAGCCTTCCTTAAAGACATTGAGCGAGGTAGCTTCAACTGCTTCACTGGGCAGGGAATTCCACAGATTCACAACCCTTTGGGTGAGTTAGTTCCTCCTGACCTCAGTACTACATCTGCTTCCCTTTATTTCGAGGCTATGCTCTCTAGTCCTAGTTTCACCTGCTAGCGGAAACAACCTCCCTGCCTCCACTTTATCTATTCCCTTCATAATCTTACATGTTTCTATAAGATCACCCCTTATTCTTCTGAATTCTAATGAGTATAATCCCAGCCTACTCAGTCTCTCCTCATAATCCAACCCTCTCAACTCTGGAATCAACTGAGTGAATCTCCTCTGCACCCCCTCCAGTGCTAGTATATCCCTTCTCAAGTAAGGAGACCAAAACTGCACACAGTACTCCAGGTGTGGCCTCACCAGGACCCTATACAGATGCAGCATAGCCTTCCTGTTTTTAAACTCCATCCCTCTAGCAAAGACAGACAGAATTCCATTTGTCTTTTTAATTACCTGCTGCACCAGCACTCCTACTTTTAGCGATCCATGCACAAGGACACCCAAGTCCCTCTGCACGGCAGCGTGCTGCAATTTTTTACCATTTAAAACATAGTCCATTTTGCTGTTATTCATTCCAAAATGGATAACCTCACACTTATGAACATTGTACTCCATCTGCCAGACCTTTGCCCACTCACTTAGACTATCTATATCCCTCTGTTGACTTTCAGTGTCTTCTGCACACTTTGCTCTACCACTCATCTTAGTATCAACTGCAAATTTTGACACACCACACTTAGTCCCCAAATCCAAATCATCTATATAAATTGTAAACAATTGCGGTCCCAACACTGATCCCTGAGGCACACCACTAGCCACTGACCGCCAATCAGAAAAACACCCATTTACCCCTACTCTTTGCTTTCTACTAATCAACCAATCCTCTATCCATGCCAATACATTACCTGTAATACCGTGCAACTTTATCTTATGTAGCAGCTTTTGGTGTGGCACCTTGTCAAATGCCTTCTGGAAATCTAGATACACCACATCCACAGGTTCCCCATTGTCTACCACGCAAGTAATGTCCTCAAAGAATTCCACCAAATTAGTTAAACATTGCCTACCCTTCATGAACTCATGCTGGGTGTTCCCAATGGGAGAGTTTATATCCCGATGTCTTGCTATTTCTTCCTTAATGATAGATTCAAGCATTTTTTCTACTACTGAAGTTAACCCTCTCCGTTGGCCCATCGTTTCTCATGGGTCATAACAAGGCCATAAGGAGGGGTGGATTTTTTTTCAGCTCAATATTGTGAAGACCTCCATTTCACTTTTCCTCCCCACAACCCCACCTAACAATTTCCAAACACTGACCGGTGTGACTGAGCCAGAGAATTCGCAACATTGGCATCCTAATTAAACCTGAAGTTAACCTTCAACTGCATCTGCTCTCCTCATCATTAAGAATGTAAACTTCCACTTCTGTAATGTGGCTGTTCTTTGCTGCATGGTGCCTCAGTTTATCTGCTACTGAAACCCTCATCCATAGCTTGGTTGCCTTTCTACGTATTCCAATGCTCTCCTGGCACCTACCCATCTTGCACTTTTCATAAGATTAAGCTCATCCAAAGCTACTGCCCTATGCTAATTCATAACAAGTCATGTTCACCTGTTGTTGATCAATGCTAACTTCTAGTCAGCAATGAATTGATTTCAATATTTTCAGTTTGTTTTCAAAGTGTTTCTTCCCTATCTCGATGATCTCTTCCAAATGCGCATCCCTGAGTTTCCTTATTAAACCACTGGTGGCTGCACCTTCAGCTGCTTAAACTTTGGAATTATATCCCTAAACACCTCTGCATCTCTACCTCTTGTGATTGTCTTGAGCTGCTCATAACATCTATCTCTTTCACTTATTTGACAGTGCAGAACTTGTCGATTGCTAAAAAGAGAGACATGTTGTCGAAGCTTTTTGTCCTGCATTCATCAAGACTAAATGCCAAATTTGAAACACAATAATTTACACTACAAGAGAAAAAGGTGGTGATTGGTTGGTACGTTGACTCTAATTGGCCAAGACATTGTCGTGGAGAAAGCACTAGGTAGCTGTAGGCTCCTCAAGCTCCCAGAAATACACAAAACGTAGGCATGTTCCTTTTGTTTGTAAGGAACTGATCCCCTGTGAATGAATGCATGTTGTTTCTAGCAATTTTACATATATTATTTTCCATGGGCAGCAGGGTGGCTCAGTGGTTAGTATTGCTGCCTCACAGTGCCCGGCGCCCGGGTTTGATTCCACCCTTAAGCACCCTTCTGTGTGGAGTTTGCACATGCTCCCTGCATCTGCGTGAGCTTCCTTCAGGTCCCTCTGATTTCCTTCCCCAGTCCAGAGATGTGCAGGTTAGGTGGATTGGCCATGCTAAATTGTCCATAGTGCCCAGGGATGTGTAGGTTAGGTGGATTAGTCATGGGAAATACAGGATTACAGCAAATAAGATTGGCAGCCAGGGTCTGAGTGGGATGCTCTTAGGAGGTTTGGTGCAGCCTCAATAGGCCGAATGGCCTGCTTCTACACTGTGGGGATTCTATGATTTTAATAGTTCAACAGATTGTCTTGAATTGGTTGATGGTAGCGCACTCAGAATTGCTCAGCAAATGCTGAATGATAATGGAATTGTATCTAACATGAGCCATTTAATTTTGGCTTTGCAAATGCAGGTGGTAACTGCCTATTATGAATAACTGAAGGAACATATTGTTTGATATTTGGTATTGTATTTGGTCTAGTGAGTGCAAGGTGAAAAGTCTCAGCAACACTTCTGTCTTTTCAGCAATATTTGACGTATATCTTTGTTATTTGTCCTAATATTGCTTTATGTAATACAGTGTCCAAATTAATTTAATAGCGCTTCTGTGAAGTGTCTTGTCATAGTTAATTACATGAAAAGAACTATATAAATGTACTATATTGATAATATAAAATGGATGATAACAATTTGAGATGGAAAGAACTTCAGGAGAAATGTAAGCTGCGTTCCCAACTTAATAACAGTTACCTTATGATATTGCACAAGGACAAGACTTGACCCAACGTTTGCCTAAAGTTAAAAGCAAACTTTGCGGACGTTTTTAGTCTTGTAATTTCACACTTATGGAACAGGTGGGACTTCATAGAATAATAGAAACCCTGCAGTGTGGAAACAGGCCTTTCAGCCCATCAAGTCCACACCAACTTGAGTCCAGGCATTTTGGTCGAGAGGAAGTGTCTCTAACACTGCACCACAAGAACCCTGAGATTTGAGGTATCTCCATACCTGTACTGGCATGATAAAAGCACAGGTATTCTAATCTGTCTGTTCAGATGTGTTATGACACCTCTGTAAGTAGATTGGACTTGGGCCTGTAATACGGCCTCACTGGCTTAGAGATAAGGCTATTCCCATTGTGCCACAACAGTCCTAAGGCAAACTTTATACGAAGGCATGACTTGCTATATCAATTCCTTATCTATTTTTTTGGATTCTTCCAATTCCAGAACCCAGCCCAGAGGTAATTATGTACTTCAGAGGAATGCAAAGATGTGAGCATGAACTATTGAAAGCCCTCTGGCCTTTTTGGATGTGCATCATTTAAAACAAGTGCCAGCATATTTTTGCATGAGCTCAATTTCACTGAGGATGCAAAGTGAGAGATCAACCAGTAGCATAGTGGAATAGACAGTCCGGGAGGTTACAACGGTGGGGCTGGAAGAACTGTAGGAAGGCTGGGTGGGAGGAAGGTGAGGATGGGGCTGGAGGTTGGGGGGTGTTGAGTGCCATGTATTTAGGTCAGGTGGAAGAGATGTTCTGAATATATTTTAATTTGCTCCAATCATTACAGTATCTTGCAAGTCCGAAGCCCAAACTTTTATTGTAGAGCCATTCCGAGATTCTCGGATACTGGAGGATAGAGTGAAGCAGGTTGAGGCCAGAACTGTTTTCTATTTTGACAGCTTGCACTAGAAAACATGGGGACATTGAAATAATTATTGCACGAGTGGGTAGAGGCCACATTTTTTTTTGAATAAATCACAGATGTCAACATTACAAGCTGGAAATGAATGACTCACTCACTGTTCAGAGACAGCAATTTGGCTATATATTGTTACATGCAACGGGACAAATCTTAGCTCTGTGTCACTTTTAAGCACCAAACGTGGTTTCCATTTGCAGATTTTCATTTTGAACCTGATCGTCTAATCTTCTGCTCAGGTGTGCCGACCACTGGTAATAAGCAAATTCATTGAAAGCTCCATAACTTCTGAAGCATTTTATTGCTGCTTTTTAAGATTAGAGTTGAACGGGGAAGACCGAAGTCAGAAAACAATTAGCTGCATGGGCTGATGAGGTGTTGGCCCAGATCACTTTCACACCTGCTGTCCTTCCATTATTGTCAAGATTACTGAACGACTTTGTATCTCACTCGAGCCAAGTACATCTGTGGTCCATATGCATGACATCTGCTGATAAGGAAAGGAACGCAAGATTGTGTTCACTGGAGGTGCCTCTTTTCAGCTATTTTTCCAGTTTGCTTATGCTTCAGAATGTCAGTAATTACACTTCAACTTTTTTCCCTCTTACTTCCTGATGCTTTGTCTTTCTTTCCCCACCTGGATGCTCAAAAGCATCACAGAAATACACTGAAACAAAGTATGAGTCTTTTTTTTATCTAAAGAAACATGTTAAGTACGTTACCAATGACACATAAATCGGTGGAATGGAAAATAGCAAGGAGGTAAAGCTTAGGCTACAAGATGATATAACTGGGCTGGTTGGATGGGCTGAACAGTGGCAAATAGAATTTAATCCTGAAATATGTAAGGTGATGCATTTTGGAAGGTCAAACAAGACAAGGGAGTACATGATGATTGGTAGGACTCTAGGAGGCACAGGAGGTGTGCATGCCCATAAATCCTTGAAGGCAGCAGGACAGGTTGATGAGGTGTTTAAGAAGGCATATGAGATATGGCTTCATTAGTTAAGGCATTAAATACAAGAGCAGGGAGCTTATACAGCATGGAGCTGTATAGGATGTTAGTTAGATTGGTGCTTTAAGAACTGTGTGCTGTTCTGGTCACCACACAGTAGGAAGGATGTGATTGCACTAGAGAGGGTGCAGAAGAGATTCATCAGGCTGTTGCCTGGGCTGCAGCGATTCCACGATGAAATGAGACTGGATAGGCTGAAGTTGTTTTCCTTATAGCAAAGAACACTAAGCCAGGATTTGATTGAGGTGTACAGAGTTCTGAAGGACACAGACAGGGTAGTTAGTAATAAACTATTTTCCTTAGTAGAGGTCAATAAACAGGGAGTACAGTTTTTAGGCAAGGAGTAGGAGGTTTAGAGAGGATTTGCAGAAAACATTTTCACCCAGAGCATTGTGGGTATCTGGAACTCACTGCCTAAACGGGTGGGAGAGGCATGAATCCTCAAGTCATTTAAGAGCTATTTAAATGAAGACTCGGAGTGCCAAAGCATACAAAACTGCAGATCATGAATTGAAAAATGAGATTAGAATAGATTGATGTTTGATGATTTCCACAGACAAAATGGACTGAATGACCTGTTCCTATGCTGTAGAATGTCTATGACTCTATAATGAAGGCAAAGGAATGTATTAATGGAAGCAAAATTTGCATTGCTGCAGCAGTTCTTCAGAGTAGTATCCTCACCCCAAACGTCTTCAACTTCTTTCTCAATGTCCGTTCCTTCATCCTAAAGTCAGAATTGCAGAAGTATATGCATTTGGCACTTCAAGCCTGCTCCTCCCTTCAATTAGACTATGCCTGATTGTAACCTCAAATGTGCATTCCTGCCTATTACTAACAACCACTCAACCTCTTAGCATAATGAGAATCTTAGGAAGTGGGGATGTTCGCTAATGATTGCACAATGTTCAGCACTATTTGCAACTTCATACAATTATCAATCAAGTTATGTGTAAGCGTATTCAAGTGTAGTCTCACATACTGCTTCCTGCAATGTCTCCATTTCATTCTTCCAGTTTCTCCTTCTCCGTCGCATCTAGCCTGATGATGCCACATTCCACTGACATGATCTCATCTCTATTCAACCCAGAACTCTTCACCCACCCCCACCATCCATACACACACACACACACAAAATAGAGTTATCATTTTGAGTCTGGTAATGATCCTTCTTCAGAACTGTGGAGAAGCCTTTGACCTTGAGAAGGTGGTGGTGAACTATCTTCTTGCACTGCTATAATCCGTGTGGTGTGGGTACACCCACAATGCTGTTAGGAAGGAAGTTCCAGGAATTTGACCCAGCGATATTTAAGGAAAAGCAATATATTTCCAAGTTAGGATAGAGAGTGGCACAGAGAGAAACTTGCAGGTGTTGGTGGTCCCATGCATCTGCTGCTCTTGTCCTTTTAGATGATCGTGGGTGTAGGCCTGGAAACTGCTGCCTAAGGTGTATTAGTGAATTTCCATCATGCACCTTGTGCATGGTACACACAGCTGGTACTAATGCATTCCATTGGCTTTCATATTTGCTGTATCTGCATAATAGCCTTCTGTGATTCAGGTACTAGTGCACCTAGTCGACTACACCACCTCTCACCCACCCTCCTGTAAAAATGCTATCCCATACTCCCAATTCCTCCACTGCAACTGCTCCCAGGATAAGGCGTTTTGCCCCAAGACATCCCAGATATCCTCCTACTTTAGGGACCAGAATTTCCCCTCCTTTGTAATTAAGGATGTCATCAACTGCATCTCCACCTCCACCCTCAAACCCCCTAACCCCAACAAAAATAAGAATAAAGACTCCTTAGCCCTCGCATACTACCCACTAACCTCTGAATCTAATGTATCATCTTCCAACATTTCCATCACCAACAATCTGACCCCACCACCAAAAAGATATTTTCTTCCCTACCCCTGTCTGCTTTCCATAAGGACTGCTCATTCTGTGACTCCTTCATCAGGTCTACACTCCCCACCGACTTCTCCACCACACCAGGTTCCTTTCGCTGCAACTGCAAGAGGGGCTACATCTGCCCCTACACCTCGCCCTCTCCCCCCTGTCCAAAGCCCCAAACAATCCTTCCAGATCCGGCAGAGATTCACCTGCACTTCATCCAACCTGATCTATTGTATTCATTGCTCCCGATGTGGTCTCCTCTATATCGGGGACATTAAATGCAGACTCAGGGACCAGTTCTCAGAATATCTGTGCTCTGCGCACACCAACCAACCCAACCTTCCATTAAACATCCCGTGGCATTATTTCATAGAAGAGGTCGAGTGTTCTTCCCGGTTACAGGGCCAAAAAGTGGCCATTGGCCAACACCATTGGAACTGAAACAAAAACAGAAATTGCTGGAAAGGGTCAGCAGGTCTGGCAACACCAGTGGAGAGAAATTGGAGATAACGTTTCAGGACTGGTGACCCTTTCTCAGAACTGAGGAACGGTCACTGGACCTGAAACATCAACTCTGGTTTCTCTTCACAGATGCTACCAGACCTGCTGATCTTTTCCAGCAACTTCTGTTATTGTTTCTGATTTACAGCATCCGCAGTTCTTTTGATACTATCATTTATCACATTGCTGTTTATGTGACACATTTGTTGGACCTTGGCTTTTGCTAATTGGCTGCCATGTTTCCTAAAGCAGAGATTGCACTTCAAAAGTATGCAATTGTCTGCAAATTGTTTTTGCGACGTCATGTGAAAAATGCCATACACGTGCAAGTTTTTAAAAAAATTGTTCGGGAGCTGTGGGTTGACTCATCGTGTTTCAGATTTTCCCTCTATCAGGCTAGTTTTTATGAGCAAAGTTTATGATAACCTGCTGAAAACTGATAGGTGACTCCAATGTATGCTGTGATGGAGGATGCCTGTGTGAAAACACAATCTATATAGATATCCCCATCTACACTACCTAAAGCCTCCTGCCATAAGCCAGCACATGCATGGCCTAAACAACAGCTGTCTCTTGTCACCTCTGGAGTACGGATGGTCTTGTTAGTGTAATATAACCTCTTGTATACCAACACTGATAACACTAGCACCTCTTTTCTGCTCAAAATACTACCAGCCTCAGTGGCTTTATATGGGTCTGGAGGATTAAGGGTAAATACTTGGAAATAGGAAGTGTGCATAAGGCATGGAGGATCAACTTTGCTGGGTTCAGCTGGTCAGGCTGCTTTCATCTTGTGATCCTTTTACTCTGCTGCTATTTTTCACAATAGATCCATTCACAGCATCTGAAAGGGTTCAACGGCATACTGAAATTTATTAAATAATTGCAGCGTTTATCATTTTCGAATGAAATGCATTGACATGATATTTCCATGAGCCATTCACCAAACAATATCTTCGTAAGATTTAAATGAGTACAAGCAGAGATCAAGGCTTGCTACTTAAATTTTAATCATGGCCCTGCTAGGACTGCGGTCCTGCTGTTAAATATGAGTTTAGATTTGCTGTTGTGGAGTATAAACACTGAGATGTATGGACAAGTTCCTGTGCTTTAACATACCCCGTGGTCTTCTTTATATCAGATTTTTAGAATCTTAGAATATGGAAGGAGGCCATTTGGTCAATCGTACCTCTGCCAGCTTTTTGAAAACATTCAGATATTCAATTTTTTTATCCACTCATGGGATGTGGGCATCACTGGCTGGACTCTGGAGAAGGTGATAGAAGCTGCCTCTTGAGCTGCTTCAGTCCATGTGCTGTAGGTAGGCGCATACTTTTTCGGGAGGCCATTCCAAGATTTTGTCCTAACAACACTGGAGGAACAGCGATATATTTCCAAGTCAGAATGGTGTGTAGTGAATGGCGAATTGGTTCTACTTCCCTGCTATGTTCCCATCGCCCTGCAAATGTTTCCTTGTCAAGAAATTCAATCCTCTCTTCAAAGTTATTGTTGGATCTGCTTCCAACAATATTTTCAGGCAGTGAATTCAAGATTATCACAACATGTGTTCAAATAAAAAGCCTCCTCATCTTCATGCTTGTTTTCTTTTTCGTCAGTTTTCTTGAAATGTTTCTGATACTCACGAATCCTTTTGTAATGAGAGGTGAAAGTGCCCGTCTCAAAGTGCTTTCTTCAACTATCCATAAAGAAAAGCAGTTCTGTTGTTTTGAAGTAGCTTGATTACGATCTTTGCCATTTGACACAGCATACATATTGAACTGTAAATTAGTAATATCCTGACACCTGCCAAGGCCCAGACCTAACCATGAAAGTAGATTTTATACAACAGTTTTTTTCCTCTGCTGTATCATCCAGTGTACTCGTGGATGTTCTGAAGTTGAATTTGAGCCTAGGTTCAGGAACAATATTTAAGACTTCGAGCCGATTGCTATTCAATAAGATCATGGCTGATTCAGTTATGGTCTCAACTTCTGCACTATTGACTTTATCGTAAGCTGTCTGCCTGTTCACCAGCACTTTCCTACTGAGTGAGGCTTTCTGTGCAGCTGCCTTTAATCTGTTCTTTAAGCTATAACAAAGTGTCAATCCTTCAGCTGGCACGTGTTAAGTAAAATAACAATGAGAACAAATAAAGGCAAAATACTGGGATGCTGGAAATCTGAAATAAGCATAGGAATGCTGGGCAAGCTCAGGAGGTTTGGCAGAATCTGTGGAGAGAGAAACAGAGTTAACGTTTCAAGTCCAGCAAGAGTCTTCTTCAGAACACATGTATATACAAGCTTACACAAGTTTACGTGGTAAGACATTCCAAACTCAAAACAAAATTGGATACGGTACTATGTAAGGAGATTGGGCATGAACGTAGATTTTGAGAGGGACTTAAAGTTGCACAATTGGAGAAGAGTCTGATATGTTTCAGAAGGGAGTTCCAGAGTTATGGCCTTTAGCAAATGGAGACTTGGCCGCCAATGCTGGACTGAGTAAAATTGGGAAGTTCATGAGGAGTGAAAATGACTCAGACCTGGAGGGGATTATAGAGAGAGGGAGGAGACAGGCCACGGAGGGAACTGCAAATAATGATGTTAAAATTTCAAATTGATGCATTGCTTCACCAGGAAGTAACATAGGTCAGTGAACATGGGCATGACCTGTGACTGGGACACAGTGCAAGTTCAGAATTGGCAGCAGAGCTTTGTTAATTAGCAAAAGTGCAGATGAAAGGTAGGGGCATCAGGTGAGAGGAGAGCTCCATGAATTGTCCCTTCATATATCAAGTAGTATTGCAATGATAGATGACTGGTGACTAATAAAAACCAGAGAATTGGGATAAGGGAGCATTTTCATTCTGACAACCTGTAACTAGTGGAGTACCACAGGGATCAGCACTGGAGCCACAATTAAAAAATATGTATCAATGAATTGGATGATGAAGTGAATGTACTACTGACAAATTTGTGGATGATACAAAAAATAGGAGCAAGTACTAATGGTGGGGATAACACAAAGATTCTGCGCAAGGATATAGACAAGTTAAGTGAGTGGGCAAAACTTAGCAGTTGGAATATTATGTGGGAAAATGTGAAGTTAATGCACTATGGCAGGGAGATTAAAAGAGCTGAATATTATTTAAATGGAGAAAGACTGCAGAAAGTTGCAATACAGAGTGATTTGGGACTCCTCTTGCCTGAATCAGAAAAAGTTAACATCCAAGTTCAGAGGGCAAAAGGGAAGATTTTCTTAGAGGGTAGTGAATCTGTGGAGTTCTTTACTGCAGAAGGCTGCAGAGGCTGGGTCATTATGTATACTCAATTCTGGGGTGGACAAATTTTTAATTAGTAAAGAATCAAGGGCTTTGGGAAAAGGCAGGAAAGTAGAGTCATGGATCATCAGGTCAGCCATGATCTCATTGAATGGTGGAGAATTCTTGATGGGCTGAATGGTCTAAGCCTGTTACTATGTCTTATGGCTTTTTGATTGTTTTCTGAATGTCCACCAACAAAGCTTCCTTTTAGTTTGCATCATTTACAGTAGTGCCTAATACTGATACATTGTAAATCCAGACATTCTGAAAACTAAAATTGATCCAATTTATAGACAGTTGATCAGCAGTGACTGGGTTTATGATTCATCTTGTCAATTCCCAGTGAAATTCAGAAAGAACACTGCTTCATAAAGTAAGACATAACAATAATCTAACATGATCAGGCAGGCAGTGGTTATGTAACTGGATTTGGTAATTCAGAACCCTAGGCTAATTTTGTGGGCACATGGCTTCAAATCCCATCATTGTAGATGGTGAAATTTGAATTCAGTTAAAATCTAGAATAAAGAGTTGACTTAATAGTGTCATAGAGTCATACAACATGGAAACAGATCCTTCAGTCCAACCATTCCATGCCGAACATAATCCCAAACTAAACTAGTCCCACCTGCCTGCACCTGGCCCATAATCCCTTCAAACCTTTTCTATTCATGTACCTCTTCAAATGTCTTTTAAATATTGTAATTTGTACCCACATACACCACTTCCTCTAGAAGTTCATTCCACACATGAACCACCCTCTGTGTAAAAAAAACTTGCCTCTCATGTCTTTTTTAAATTTCTCTCAACTTAAAAATTTGTCCCCGAGTCTTGAAATCCCCCATCCTCGGGAAAAGACAACTGCCATGGCCAGTGATACCTTACATCCTCTGAATAAAAATGTTAAACTCACATTCAGGAGTCATTGTGAGCAATTGGAGATGACCGTTCACAATTAATAGTAAGATGAAAACTGCTAATGCCCAAAAAGCATGCCCTCAGTTCATTTTCGTGGAGGTCTAATTTTAATAATTTGTGCTATTGCTAGCCACATGTCCTTTGCAATTATGTGTGATGATTGTGTGGACTCAATACACTTGGGACAATTTTGGATATTGATTATAGAAATTACAGACATCAGTGAACTCTTTTTGTCTTCAAGAATCCCAACCCTCAGGCAACTGTGTGGAGTTTGCATGCTCTCCCCAAGTCTGTGTGGGATTCCCCTGGGTGCCCTAGTTGCCTCCCACAGTGCAAAGATGAACAGGTTAGGTGGATGGGCCATGCTAAATTGCCCATAGCATCCAGGGGTGTGCAGGGTTTCAGGAATAGGTTAGTGGGGTGGGTTTGAGTTGGATGCTTCTCGAAGGGTCAGTGTGGATTCAATGGACAAATGGCCTGTTTCCACACTGTAGAGATTATATAATTCTATGATAATCTGGAAGGCCTGTTTAAATCAGTGAAGCCTGCAACACTGGATCACGGCTAAAGGATTAATTGGCAGTTTGGATTATGGCAGAGAACATACAGAGTCCTTGCACTTCTTATCTTCATATTATATTGTAGATATTGAGGTTTTATAATTTCCAAAACTTGAACTTCAGGTTAGAAAGCTGAGAGTTGTATTTTGCTCCAAATTGCTCAAGGATATATTTTTAAAGAAATTAATGGGATGTGTGCTTCGCTGGTTCACTCAGCATTGGTTGCCCATCCCAAATTGTCCTTGAGATGTTGGTGTTGATCTGCCATTTTAAAGTTCTGCCATCCCAGTAGCTACATTCACAGTGCTGCTAGTGTGGGGTTTACAGGGAGTGGAGGATAACAGGGAGGGGGTAGGTGTGTTGGGATTTTGACATGACAACAGCGAAGGGACAGTAAAGCAGAGAGACATTTCCAGGCCAGGATGGTAAGTGGCTTAGAGGGGATTGCGTAGATGGAGGTGTTCCCATGCAGCTGCTTCCCTACAACTTCGAAATTGGTTCTGTCATATTTCGCAGAGTTGTTTGAGAGCTTCTGGCCTGCCTATAGCTGGGATGGTGTTTCAATTCTCATGGCACCATTCAAAGAAGAGCACTGACTCTCATTTCTCAACTCACACCAGATACAAAACAGATGCTGGAACGTGAGATTGATACTGATGAGGAAGGCAATGCATTCTCCATTGACCAGCTTCATGAAAGGTCCTACCGAATGACATCCAGATATTTCTTATATAATTACTGGGCTCTTGCCTACTGGACAGAAATCCATTCCATGTAAAGAGAATACCCCAATCGGGGATGAAGAATGAATTTAAAAAGTTTTTTCATGTAATGTGGATGTTGCTGGCTTGGCCAGCATTTATTGCCCATTACCAAATGACCAGAGGTCAGTTAAGAGTCAATCACATTCCTTTTGGTCTGGAGTCACATGTAGGCTCGGACAGATAAGGACAGCAGTTTCCTTCCCTAAAGGGCGTTAGTGAACCAGACAGATTTTTCATGACCATCAACAACAATCTATAGGACATTATTAGGCTCTTGATTCCTGAATTTTTATTGAGTTCAAATTCCATCATCTGCCTTGGATGGATTTGAATCTATTTGAATCCATAGCTGAGACTCAGGATTAATCTTGTAATAATATCACTAGACTATCAGTTCCCAGAGCATGGTGAGAACTGTCATGGACAGCAGCAACTGACCACCAATAGCTTGCATTTATATTGTGCTGTCATCACTCTAAGGTGCTTCACAGAAGCATTATCAAATGAAGATTTTTTCTGAGTATTTCATCGGGACATTGGGGTCTTCTACACTTATTGATGACAATCTTTCTGGCTGAGTCATCACCTATCTGAAGCCTGCCTCCATCAATATTATATTTTAGGCAGGACAACTCATGGTCAACCTTTTCCCCCTTTCCACCAATTAATGCTGCTCAATAGCCAATTAGTGACCATTTAAGGGCCCTAGGCCATCACCGCTGGAATTAACCAAGTTGCTGGTGGCCTTTCGCCATGTGACATGTGCAGTACCTACAACATACAGGTTGCTTAGCACCTTGGGTGAGGTTTTCCCTTGATCAAAGGCAATCACATCAAGGGATTGGATACTGGGAAGAGGGGACATACCGAAAGCCACCCTCTTTGCGCTTGCTTCCAAACGCTTCCTCTACCCGTCTCTACAACCTCCAGGCCATAAGCTCCACCCTCCTACTTGACTCACCTGTTGCCTGTATCATTCCATAATGTATGAACTCTGAGGGGATAGCCTCCCTGCAGCAAGCACAACTTATAGAGTCGTAGGGTCATACAGCCGAGAATAGACCCTTCGGTAAAACTCATCCATGCCGATCTGTTTCCCAAAGTAAACTAGTCCCACTCGGCACATATTTTCTAAAGGTTTCCTATTCATGTACCCGTCCAGGCGTCTTTTAAAAGTTGTAACTAGACCTGCATCTATTACTTCCTCTGGCAGTTAATTCCACATACAAACCACTCCCAAGTCAAAACATTACCCCTCACATTGTTTTAAATCTTTCTCCTCTCACCTTAAAGGTGTGCCCTCTAGTTTTGAACTTCACTACTCTAGGGAAAAGATCTTTGCTATTCACCTTATCTATGACCCTCATGATTTTATAAACCTCTGTAAGGTCACTCCTCAACCTCCTACTCTCCAACGAAAAAAGTCACAGACTATTCAGCCCCTCTTTATAACTCAAGTCTCTCAGCCAAGAATTCACATTTAGAGAATAGAAACATTGAAGCCCCAGGGAAAACAATGCTCAGTTGACATCTTTGGCTTTCTGATAATGGTGTCAATTGCAGAATGTTTATTTACACAAGGTTATGCAGTTTCAAGTGCAGGTTGCTTCTGCTTTTTACTTTAAAAGGCTTGGATGACTGACATTTTATTGCCCTGTAGTTACTGTCCAAGGATTTCTGTTTACAACATAATGGAAATCTTTGAATGAGTGTTTCCTCAAAACTCTTTTTGCGCACCCTATTTCACTATTGAGTTCATTGGTTCTATCTAATGCATTGTGGGTAAATGGATATGGATATACCATAGTTTGACTTGAAAAGCATGAGGTGTCATGGTGAATGGGTGGAGAGTTATAATCCAGCATTGTGGGGCGCAGGAGTCATGGACAAATCATGCGGTGCATTTCGGGAGTGAAGGGTGTGAGAGATGTGGGCTAGAGGGCCTTGCCGAACCATGCTGTACCACAACACTATGTCAGGCCTTTTAAATAACTTGCCTGGCTACTTAGTTCAGAAAGAAAGGAGGAGAACATGCCCCCATCTACATCAACGGAACTGAGGGTGAAGAGCATCAAGTTCCTAGGAGTGACGATAACCAACGAACTGTCCTGGGCTTCCCACATAGATGCAATAATCAAGAAGACACAACAACACCTCCTTTTCCTCAGGCAGCTCAGGAAATTTGACATGTCCATAACGTCTCTCACCAACTTTGACAGATGCACCACTGAAAGTATACTGTCTGGGTACATAACGGCCTGGTATGGCAACTGCTCTGCTCAGGGCTATTGGAAGCTACAGAAGGCGGTGTGCACTGCCCACACCATCACAGAAGCTAACCTTCTATCCATGGATTCCATTTAATAGCTGACTGCTGTGAAAGGCGGCCAACATCTTCAAAGACCCATTGCACCCCGGTAATGACCTCCCACAACCTCTTCCATCAGACAGAAGATACAGAAGCCTGAACACTGCATGAGCAGGTTCAGGAACAGCTTATTCCCAGCCATTATTAGACTGATGAATGGACTCTCTAGCTTCAAATAATGCTGATCTTACTAATGTTGATCTTGCCTGGAGCACGCCCTGTGCAATGTAATCTGTATGCCTTTGTCTAAGTATTTTTGATTTGTACAGCCTTTGTTTACTATGATCTGCCTGAACCCCAAGTAAACAAAGCTTTTCACTGTAAATCGGTACACGTGACAATAAATGAATCCATCAATCTATCAGTTGCTCCTGTGACTGCCTCCAACCTCTTTTCCAGTTGTCTGGCCTGTTCTCAGCCTGCATTTGGCCCCGGCAATGAAAATCCTGACTTTCCGAGCACGTTGTCCTGAGGCGGGCCTGTAGATCCAAGAATTTTCCCAACTTCTGCTACTGACCAGAGAAGTGAAAATCCAAGTCCTCTTTTGCCCCAGTACTTGCCCCATTACAGTACCGTGAAACCTTTCGTCATGTCACTTCTCCTGTCCTCCAGCCTGTCACAGGCTCCCACCCATCCGCTCTCTGCACTCAGTCTAAACCTATTACACTTCTAATGTTCCCTGTTTTTGATGCAAAATCACTGACATAAAACAAAAACCTCTGTCTGGATCGCCACAGATGCTATGAAATCTGCAGAGTATTTCCAACATCTTCTGTTTTTATTTATAACTTGTTTTGCTTGTTTGATATACAACTCTGTCAATTCAGCATTAGAAATAGGAACAGGAGTAGGCCATTCAACCCCTTGAATCTGCTCTGCTATCCAATAGGATCATGGCTGATTCAACATTCCATACACCCACTTGCCTGCCCTTTTGTAGCCTTTTCCCTTTTCCCAATCAGCCTGTTAAAAAGCAGATCCTGCCAGTTGACTATCACTGTTGACTATCGATTGCCTCTGAAGCTAAGGTCCAAACTCTTTGTTCTTCTATGCCACCAGGCATTGAATGTCTCCCTTGTGTCTCATTGATCAGAATGTGACAGTCATTAAGGTGTGGTCTGATGTGAGAATGTTAGGCATGATTGTCTTTGATGTGTACTCAACTCTTGATTGTGATATTGTTCAACATTATTTCATTTTTTACAAACAAAAAAAAATTGCTGGAAAAACTCAGCATCTGTCGTGTGCAACTTAGCACTACTGCCTCACAGTGCCAGGGATCCAGGTTCAATTCAAGCCTTGGACTACTGTCTGTGTGGGGTTTGCACATTCTCCCTGTGTCTGCATCCAGTCACAACCAGGCTTCCTCCTGGTTCTCTGGTTTCTTTCCACAAAGATGTGCAGTTCATTGGCCATGCTAAATTGTTCATAGTGTCCAGGGCTGTGTAGGTTAAGTGGGTTAGTTATGGGAAATGCAGGGTTACAGAGATAGGGCAGGGGGTGAGCCTGGGTGGGATGCGCTTCAGTGAGTTGGTGTGGACCTGTTGGGCCGAATGGCCTGTTTCTACTCTTTAGGGATTCTTATTCAATCGGTTAACGTTTTGGCTCCAGTGATCCTTCCATTCTTTCTCTCTTGTTGCTTGGAGCAATGGAGTGGTTACAGTATGTTGAGCACTGCACATTGACTGAATTTTTCCATCTTGATGAACTTCATCCAGTTACTTCGCTGCTATTTGCAAAGTTCTCTAGTGTGCAAAATGGGTGTAGTGTTTGCTTATATAATAACCATTGTAATTCAAAATAATTCAAGACTTTGAGTACTTTCTGGGAGATGTGATAAGGTGCTGTGTAGAGCTGATAGCATGAGTATGTACAGATGTTACATTCTGGAGACATCCCAGCCAATGGACAATGTGACCTGACAACTCAAAACTATGGTACAATAAGAATTACTCAGATTTGAGGTAAATCGCTTTCTGTCCACTTTCACAAAGGTTCAGCTTTATTATTTTCCATAGTTCCTAGCCCTACATTCCACCTCAATTAGGAGTGATACTTTTACAATCCCAAACATTTAGGATCATTTGGCCATTGTTTAATATCATATGCAGAACACTTTAAATGATGAGCTCTTCATTCGCGAGTTAGAGTGACTTTTGAATCTTTCAAGTCTGGTGTTCTCTGATGGTACCTCCTGTTACTACCCTTGCAGAACAGTTCTGTGAGGGGATCAGGAAATAAATACTGACTGCAATATTACAATATTAGCCATTACTTGAATGCATGGGATGATGAGTGTGAAAGTGTATTGTGTGAGTGACAATGGTGAATATCCGCATTCACTTGTGAAAGTGAATTTAGGGAGCCACTTACAATCTATAATCCAATTGTAAAAATGAAACAATAATCATAACAGCTGATTTGTCTTTTTCACAGGCAGTAGTGAATTTTATTCTCATGAGTTTAAATCCCAGTGTGATGCAAAACTATTTTAACATTTGCAGAGAGAGCCATTTAACATGAATGCAATCCTGCTTTTGAGTGGGTATATAGGCCATAGTTGTGTAAAGGAGGTGCTATTATGTTGTCAGTCAAATGATAATGGTGAAGGCTGTTTGTTTAGACTATGTTGCTCTTCAGTTTAATTCACCCTGGCTCCACTTTGACATGTTAAAACTGCTATCAATGAAAAATGCACATTTCCAAGCAAGGCTTAAAACAACAGCAGCCTCAGTGAGCAGAAATTATCTCCGCTTACCTTAATTATCTCAAAGTATTTAAGCAGCAATCTGTTGAAAATTCTTTTCCACACAACCCTCTCCTGTTGCTGTTTTGTGCACCCCTGTTCCAGCTAGACACTGATTAGGAAGTGCGTCTTTGACGTAAAATGCAGAAAACTCAATCTACAATGTGATGTTGCAGTGTAATGGTGACACAGTCTCATGGTTCAGAAAAAGACTGTCCACTTTAAATGATGTAAATCAAACACTGACAAACCATTTACACTGCAGAAATAAGCTATTGGACCCAACAGCTTCACTCTGGTGCTCATATATTTCACATGAATTTCCTCTGGCATACATCTAACCCCATCAATTTATTCCTTTATTTCCTCTCCCTCACACGTCTGGCCTGTTTCCTCTTAAATGAACGTAAAAAGGTAAAGTCACTATAGTCCTATTAGACTATAATGGCTTCTCTCCCAATGGAGACAGAGAGAGAGAGAGCTGGTGGTGGTTTCTTCAGAGGGTCACCACACCTCAGGCTAGGGGTGAGGTTGCAGAATAAGAATCCTTCATGGTAACCTCAGCCAATGCAGGAATTGAACCCACACTGTTGATGTCCCTCTGCATTACAACCAACTGAGTTAACCAAACTCCTAAATGAATGTGAGACAACAAGGTGTAGAGCTGGATGAACACAGCAGGCCAAGCAGCATCAGAGGAGCAGAAAGGGTCTAGACCTGCAACATCAGCTTTCCTGCTCCTCTGATGCTGC
>JAHRHZ010000266.1:9010710-9054599 GCA_024137785.1 Ginglymostoma cirratum | reverse complement strand
GGCCTGCTGTGTTCATCCAGCTCTACACCTTGTTGTCTCAGATTCTCCAGCATCGGCAGTCCCCACTATCCCCCTAAATGAATGTATCCAATTTGCTTCAACTACGCATCATCAATTGCAGACTCCACATTCTACCACTCACTGGCTGCAGACATTTCCCATTGTTGGTGTTCTGTAGAAGGGCCACTTGATCTGAAACATTAACTGGATGCTGCCAGACCTGCAGAGCTTTCCCAGCAATTTCTGTTTTTGTTACATTTCTCATGATTTCCCTTTTGATCTTTTTTTTATACTGATTGACACTAGCTCTGGACTCCCCTACAAATGGAAGTGTAGAATTTATTTCTTTAAGGTTTGGCAGGATGTGAACGCACACGTTTTAAGCTAATAACTTAACCACAACACCAACCTAACCTTACCCAGTATGCTCGGTTATTTTCAGAGAACTGTTTTGATTAATGTTTTTCTTTCACTGCCTGTTTGTATTTTACATTTCCTCAAAATGACTGGTTGCACTACTTCCAACATAACAGAAACAACATTGGTTTTGAAGTAACACTTTATTATACACTTGGAAGATTTCGAGGTTTATTGTGATTTGCAAAAGAATCGAATGTGAGATGAGAAAATAACTTTTCTACACAACAAATGGTTTGGATTTGGAATGCACAGCCTGGAAATGTTATGGAGGAAGAGTCAATTGAGATATTCAAGGGGGCATTAGATGATTATTTAAATAGAAACATTGTGCCAGGGCTAGGAGAGAAAGTCAGAAGAATGGCACTGAGTCATAGAATCATACCTACAATGTAGAAACAGGCCATCTGAGTCTGCATCAAACCTCTGAAGAGCATCTGACCCAGACCCACCCCATTACTCTATCCCTATAATCCTGCATTTCACATGGCTAATCCACCAAGCTTCCACATCCCTGGACACTAGGGGCCATTTTTGCACAACCAACCCACCTAACCTGCACAACTTTGCAGTGTGGGAGGAAACCCATGGAGAATGTGCAAACTCCACACAGACGTTCGCCTGCTGCTGGAATTGAACCTGCGTCGCTGGCACTGTGAGACCACAATGCTAACCACTGAGCCACAGTGCTGCCCTAGTCATGATTGTAAGTCATGATACTCATTTGGACAGCCAATGTAGACAAGGTAGACTGATTGGCCTCCTTCAGTGCTGTAACACTTCTGTGGCAGAAATTTCTGAGAGCATGATAGGTCTTAAGGTGGTAAGATACCAATTTTTTTTTCTTTTTTGAAGGCTCTGGTGAACAATGAAGCTGTTTGGAAAGCTCTGTATACCTGGAACGTGTACTGTTACTCAGCCAACAGGCAATCTCGTAGTCATATGGGTGAATCACATCAACATGTTTCCCTGTGCTCACTGGTGCACAGAAAGATTTTTTTCATTATCCACATACAGATTTGGAGAACTAAAGAAGCCAATAATTCATTTCTCATGCAAGCCTCCACCTTATCATCAACATTCATTTATTAAACAGGAGCTGCTTCAATTTAGAGACAAAAAAAAACTGCAGATGCTGGAATCCAAGGTAGACAAACAGGGGGCTGGAAGAACACAGCAGGCCAGGCAGCATCTGGAGTAAAGGAGAAGTCAATGTTTCAGGTATTACCCTTCTTCGAGACTGGATGTGGGGGTGGGGGAGCTGCAGGTAGAGACGGGGGAGGATGGGTAAGGAATCGTGGTGATTAGGGGGACAGTGATAGTAGGTACGACCTGGTTGGTTGATGGAAAGGATGAATCCAGTCGGTAGCTGGAAGGGAGGGTCAGTAGGTGGAATGGAAGGGAGGAGGTGGGCTGGTAAGGGAGCCGGGGGATGGGTGTGAAGGATGTTTGAAATTACAGAATTCATTGCTGAGTCCTCCGGGCTGTAGGGTGTCAACGTGGAAGATACGGTGTTGTTCCTCAAATTTGCTTCAATTGGCTGTTTACAGAGTTTTTAACATTTGTGTTTTGTTGTTGAGTGGGTGTTAGGTTTCCTTGTAGGTAAATACTGATATTATGGAGCAAATTCATGCAATTTGGTGAAATTTTAAATAATAATTTATCCAGTCAAATCTGTAAATCCTAAACACATCATGTGGGCTGGCAGCACACAGTTATAGCACATAACAAATTAATCAAAAATTTCCTCCTTTTTCAGCTAAGCAGCCATCCAATACAAGTATATAGAAACATATAAAATTATGAAGGGAATAGATAAGATAGAAGTAGAGAGGATGCTCCCACTGGCAGGTGAAGCTAGGACAAGAGGGCATAGCCTCAAGATTAGAGGGAGCAGATTTAGGACGGAATTGAGAAGGAACTTCTTCACCCAGAGGGTTGTTAATCTATGGAATTCCTTGCCCAGTGAAGTAGTTAAATGTTTTTAAAGCTAAGGTAGATTTTTTTTGAACAATAAAGGAATTAAGGGATATGGTGAGAGCGCGGTTAAGTGGATCTGAGTCCACAAAAAGATCAGCCATGATCTTATTGAATGGCGGAGCAGGTTCGAAGGGCCGGAAGGCCTACTCCTGCTCCTAGTTTTTATGTTCTTATGTTCTAAGTACACTGGCTACAGATATTGCTAAAATAGCAGAATTGGGGAGGATAAGTTCAGTATAGCAGATTAATATATTTCTGATCATAGCCATACTATCAAAAGTTACTTCATGAATGGTGTGTTAGCAGTGCAGTGGTTCAAGATGAACACCCAACGGAGGCTTGGGGACCGCTTTGCGGAACACCTATGCTCGGTTCGCAACAAACAACTGCACCTCCCAGTCACAAACCATTTCCACTCCCCCTCCCACTCTTTAGACGACATGTCCATCCTGAGCCTCCTGCAGTGCCACAACGATGCCATCCGAAGGTTGCAGGAACAGCACCTCATATTTCGCTCGGGAACCCTGCAGCCCAATGGTATCAATGTGGACTTCACTAGCTTCAAAATCTCCCCTCCCACAACCGCATCCCAAAACCAGCCCTGCTTGCCCCCACCTCCCTAACCTGTCCTTCCTCCCACCTATCCCCTCCTCCCACCTCAAGACCCACCCCCATCTCCTACCTACTAACATCATCCCACCCCCTTGACCTGTCTGTCCTCCCTGGACTGACCTATCCCCTCCCTCACTCCCCACCTATCTTTACTCATCTTTACTGGCTCCACCCCTGCCTCTTTGACCTGTCTGTCTCCTCTCCACCTATTTTCTCCTTTATCCATCTTCCATCTGCCTCCCCCTCTCTCCCTATTTATTTCAGAACCCCCTTCCCCTCCCCCATTTCTGAAGAAGGGTCTAGGCCCGAAACGTCAGCTTTCCTGCTCCTCTGATGCTGCTTGGCCTGCTGTGTTCATCCAGTTCTACACCTTGTTATCTATGTACAATATTGGTCTTCTTTTTGAAGGATTCACCTTTCTGTATATCTGCCTTTTCTTTCCCTATTCACCTAACCTGTTTACATCTCTTCCTTCCACCAACAAAAACTAACAACCTGGTACCATCAGCAGACTGGGATGTATAATTCCTTCATTGCATGCATTGGTATACATGGAGAAAAACTGAAGTCCCAACACCATTCCCTGGGGAACATCACCTTGCCACTTCCAAACAAAGAATGTCACATTATTCTTATTGTGTGTCTCACACCTCCTAATCAATTAAAAATTCAAATGAAGATGAGTTTTTTTTTAGCATTTGGAATGGCATCCCTGCATGCTGTGGACAAGAGTGCTACATTTTGTTTCCAGGGTAACGATAGTCCTCTTCCCCCGCTCTGCACCTTCACCTTGATGGTTTTCCTCTTAAGTTGCACTACCCAAACTTGTCTGGCAGAGGGCAACATCTATCTATTTCCCCTCATCAAAATGCCAAATGTCAGCTTTAACCATGAAGACTTTATTGGAACCAAGGGGGAATCCACTCATATAGAGTCATAAGCTCATAGAGCTGTATAGCACAGAAACGGATCTTTCAGTTCAACTCACCCATGCTGGCCAGATATCCTAAATTACTCTAGCTCCATTTGCCAGCATTTGGCCAATATCCTTCTAAATATTTCCTGTTCATGTACCCATCCTATTAACTGGGAAACATATAGATAGATAGATAGATAGATATTAAAAGAAATTACTTATTGCAATATGATTTGAGTGATTTTGAAGGCTCCAATTTATTTTACCATATTAATAAAATTGATCTGCATTTATATGGTGTCTTACACAACCTCAGGAGGTCCAAAAATACTTTATAACCAATGAGGTACTTTTCAAGAGTAGGAATTCTTTCATGAAGCAAACTTTAAAGACAGTCCATGAACAGCAAGCTCCCACAAAGGGGATTGGGATTATGACTGATTCGACTGTTTTTGTGATGCTGGTGGAGGGATAAACATTGGCCACTTTGCTGGTTGGTACAAATCTCACTGTTTTTCTTTAAAATAATGAGATGGAAAACTCTTGATTAATTGAGTTGTACAGGCCAGAGCTTTAGTTTGATGTTTTTGCTGGGTGTCCTAGCGTCTGCTTTAAGGTGAAATTTTATTGAAAATTTTGTCTTCTGATTTCTACAAAAGGAGGGACTGCCTGATCCGTGTTCACACATACAAACTTCGTTTATGTCTGCTTCTTAGATCACAATGTTATGTCAAAGTAGTTGGCTTTGTCCCTGACCAAGTTCTTTGCATCAGGTCACTTTGAGCTACAACAATCGCAGATCTTAAAAAAAATATCAAAACTATCAAGGAAAATCCACAGTTGTCCTATAAAATCCGCAGTTTAGTGGCAACAGTTAAGCAAGAGTGTCAAAGGTGCCCTGGGCCAAAATGAGCAGCGTAAAATGCGGTAGTAAATGCAACACTTTCACATTAATTATCACCTCATTTCACACAACACAAGTATGGCCTTAGACAGCTGTGAGTGGGTGGCCCAGTATAGTCAGCTGATTTGGTACAAACAAAAAACTATTTCCATCTTTGGTGTCAGTTGGCGCTGCCATTTCTGTTGACTAAGGTCACGGATGAATATAAACACAAACCACATTACTGCGAATAACCCAGCACCTCACCATTAAAGTAATTGCAAAGTAACTTTGAATGGCTAAGAATGGTTGGGCAAAGGGTCTTGCTAATACCATCAGGTGAGTGATACAATAAGCATGCAGTTTCCACCTTCACAAAGACCACTCAGTATAAGTTAATTCTCCTGAAGAAATGTATTATCTGCACCAGATATTTGAATTTTGTATGCTTCAAAGGTCTAATATAATCGCTTATAAAGTGGAAGAAGCTGGAATAGTAAATAGCAAGATGGCTTACAGCAGTCACTGTATTGATTCATGAGATCTCTGTGGCTCAGAAGGAGGCCATTTGGTTCATTAACTACATGCCAACACTTTATAAGTCCTATTCCTCTGTTGTAGTCGCACAGCCCTGCAATTTTTTTTCTCTCAAGATAATTTCCTGATCTTGAATCTGAGCCCAGTCTAACTCATTGGGTAAAGTAGTTTGGATAATTTAACTCAATTTTCAGTTTTCTCTCAGGATGTAGGTGCTAGGTGTTAGGTTTCTTATTAATAAAGTATGTTATCAAACCATACTGTACATGAACTTCGAAATGAAGAGCTTTAGGTCCCATGTACACTGGGGATGTTGTTAACAACTCTGTAGGTGACCTTTCTTTTGGTGCCAAACACAGTAATGCTGCTTTCGCGAGTATTGTACTGAGGTTGTGGACTGAAGTTGTAGATAACAAGCATGGGGCTGGATGAACACAGCAGGTCAAGCAGCATCATGGGAGCAGGAAAACTTGACGTTTCGGGCCTAAACCCTGTAGTTGGGATTCATTTTGCGTTTGAGTTGAAAGATGTTGTTAAACATTAGATGGTGCAGAAAAGTAAACAAGGATGTTGCAGAGTTGGAGGGTTTGAGCTATAGCAAGAGGCTGAACAGGCTCGGGCGTTTTTCCCTGGAATGTTGGAGACAGAGGTGTTACCCGTGAGAAGTTTACGACATCATGATAGGGTGGTATTAAGGATAGGGTGAATGGCCCTGGTCTTTTTCCTAGGGTGAGGGAGTCCAAAACTAGAGGACATAGGTTTAAAGTGAGAGGGGAAAGATTTAAAAAGGGGATAACGGAGGGAGTTATGTTTTCATGCAGAGGTTGATGTGTGTATGGAACGAGCTGCTCATTTCAGTACATGTGACATTAAAGCTAATTCAACTCAATGCCAAAGGAAGTGACGGAGACTGGTACAATGCAACATGCAAAAGGCTTCTGGGTGGGCATATGAATAGGAACGGTTTAGAGGCATACGGGCCAAATGCTAGCAAATGGCACTAGGTTAGAATGGGATGGCTGGTTGGCACAGATGAGTTGGATTGAAGGTTCTGTTTCCTGGCTGTATGATTCTATGATTCTATTAGTCTGTCATTAGCAGTAACAGAAAACAAAACTGGAACCCAAATAGGCTAGAATAGCAGCCTGACAGCAATAATGATTAATACAGGGTCCAAGATAACATTAGGTTGTTGTAGTGAAACCATGAACACCTTCACATTGGTGAAGGCTCGCAAATATTTGGGTCGAAGTTATTCGGTATGTTCATGCAAGTGCACAACCTGGGTTGAATGTTGGAGGATACTGTCTGCAAAAAGTGTATTGAAATAAGACAAGCACCAGGGTACTGCATTTTCTAAGAGGATCATGCTAAGGAAGCTCTTGTAGGATAGCAAGTTGGGAGTTAGCAATATCCCAATGCAAAGAAGCCAGGACTAGCAGGATATTTCCAGTCGAGAGGAATTGTGATGGGTTTTAGCATTTGCCATAAGAAACCTTAAGATGATCAACAGTAATTGTCACAAGATTATGGTCATGGCTACACAGACTCAAACAGAAGGCGTGATGGCAATTATCATAAAGCTCTTGATGAACGATAAGTAGCAGGTTACAAGGTTCAAAGCGAACCGTGGAAATGAGATTCCAATTCAGTGTGGTTTGGTTTTATATGGTGGGTCAAACAGAAATTCTGTTTGTTGTCACTGGCATCACTGGTCACACTTCAAGCCCTGAACATCTGGCGCGGATAGGCAAAAGCTCAAATTATTACAGTAGCCGGATTAAATCAAATGGGTTTAATGGAGAAGAATTGATTCTGTACGAAGGAAATATTAAAATATGAAGGATCTTGTTAATAAAAGAATCATCAGGATTTAAGGAAGAAACATTGCAACTGCATTGGAAGCAGTTTATCAGACTAATGCCTGATTTGGTCAGGCTGTCTTATGAAGAAAGGTTGGACAGGCTAGGCTCGTGTCCATTAGAGTTTAGAGCAATAAGAGGTTACTTGATTGAAACACAGAAGATTTTGAGAGGTCTTGACAGGTTGAATGTCAAGATGATGTTTCTTCTTATAGAAGAATCGAGATCCAGGGGTCAGGGTGAAAAATTAAGGAGTCGCCCATTTAAAACAGAGATGAAGTGACTTTTTTGCCTCTCAGTGGCTTATAGAATCCCAACAGTGTGGAAACAGGCCTTTTGGTCCAACAAGTCCACACCGATCCTCAGAGCATCCCACCCAGACCCATCACCCTATAACCCACCTAATCTACACACCCCTGAACAGTACGGGTAATTTGGCATGGCCAATCCACCTAGCCTATAGATCTTTGTCCTGTGGGAGGAAATCAGAACACCCGGAGGAAACCCATGCAGACACAGGGAGAATGTGCAAACTCCACACAGACAGTCGCCCAAGGGTGGAATCGAACCCAGGTACTCCAGCGCTAACCACTGAGCCATCGTGCTGCCCCTAAGTTTTGGTGAATCTTTAAAACTGCCTTCCTGAAAAGATGGTGCAAGCAAAATCCTTGAATATTCTTGAGGCGATCATGGGTAGAATTTTGCTAATCAAGTAGGTAGAAGGGTACCATGATTCATGGGACTGCTGATTTGAGGTTACAATCAGATCAATGGTGATCTTATTAAATGGTGGGGAAGGTTCAAGGGGCCAAACAGCCTCCTTGTTCATTAGGTTGTATTAATTATATGCAAAATTCAAAGTATTTCCTGGACTGAATATTAAAAATAGATTCTGCAGCAAGCCAGGAGCGAAAGAAGATCAGCGTAAGTTTAAATCCACATTTGGGGATCATGACATCACGTGGCCAGTGAGCTCACTGGTGTTTCATAATAATTCCTACTACCTTTCTAAGAGAATCACAGGAATTCTGAGAATAACCAGAATGTTTGATGCAATATGTGAATAACTCACTATTAGCCATTGAAACATGTGATCAACATCTTAACTTAGTAGAAGAGGTGGCAAATTTGAAAGGATGTTTCCACTGTCAGAGGAAAAAGTCATTTCTCTAGAATCTCGATACCACCTGGACATATTCCAGACAGTCACATGGTAGTAGTCAATCAGCGGGGGCATGTGCAACATTCATATTCACACATGGCTTTTATTTGGGATTCCTGATTCATCAACATGGCTTTATACCAGGTTTTGTAGATATGGATAAGCATCTTGTCTTCATTGAGACCTGTGCAACAGAGGAGCTAGAAGTAGTTGTTATGCAGGCTAGTCCTTCAGTGGAGGCAGATCTAGAGTATCCCTTTTATTTGAAAGCATCCTCCAGGGAGGAAAGTGAAATGGCAGTATTCCAACAGGTCAAACCTGGTAGTTGTAAATGTTGTGAGGTACCTCAGGGTGCTACATCCTGTATTAATCTGTTTTGCATTTTATTTGATGTCTAATTTTAAATGTTGTATAATACACTTCTACAAATTTTATTGGTAACATATATTTTTGGAGAAAAAGTATCACTAATTAAATATATAGGTTTTGTGGGGTAATTCTCTGTTTATTATTGTCAGCAAAGGTATACATCTGAGTATAAAGTAGCCTGGACACATACCTCTTTCAAATAGCCCCACCAAATACGGACTGATTTATCATTCATCGAACTGCAGAGGTCTTGCTTGTTTTTGGGGTCTTATTATCTGCAAGCTAGAAGCCAGGCTTTACAGACTGCACACTTCAAGAGCTATTTATTGGGACAGATTTATTGAACCACACTGGTACTGCATCTCACCTCCATGTTAGCATACTTTTGTTCCAGAAACTTTCATAATCTGACTATTGCAAAAACCAATTAGCCTCATATCAACCAGAAAGGTCAGCAAATGCAACTTTTTCTCCATTATGCCTGCTTTGCCTTCCACTTTAATGCAACTGCACCAATGCTCTCAACTGAGTGCCATGACATGCCCCAGTTTCACTTCATTTCATTGTGTAACTGGGTGACAGCACCCTTACGCACAAGTTCTATTTTCATCATGACATTAGTAACAACTTCAAGCAGGAGAAAGTCACTAATCTGTCTTTTCTATTCCTGGTGTTCCCTTGGCGAATTATTCATAAGCCGTTTGCTGACAAGAATCTGTTTTTATCGGTCCAAATCCAGTTTGGGTTTGTTCTTTCATTATAATCTGCACTGTTCGTCAAAATAACTTCTTCTGTGTTCCCTATTTTCCTATGTTTTTCTTAATTTGTAAACCTGATGGTTGTTCTTACATTGCGTATGTGATAGAAGTGCTACCAATTTGTATCAATCTTTCATCTTTTAAAAATCTTTCACATATGTCCTCTTTTTCTTGACCTTTCAGGAGGGAAAACACATGGTGTAGTTTTCTTTCCTCACAAGTCCCCCTTATGTTCTTAATCCTTCCTGGTATCCCTCAAATAAATGAATGTCTTCTTTCAAACAGGGAGACTATAACTGTGCACAATATTCCACATGCAATTTCACCAGGGCCAGGTACAATTTAAATTGACCTTAAGATTTCAATATCAACAATTGTTCATATCCTTTGCTTTGGCCATTTTTGTTTCCAGGGTAACATATCCTTTATTCATAGTTTTCTAGTATTATTACTAACAAAGTTTATATTAAAGCCATAAAATACCTTTATTTTAGAACAGTAAGAGTTTAGTAGGAAAACGATAGCCTCAGTTACAGGAAATTATATTTGTCAAATGATTAGACATGTCATTTTGAAATGATTATAAGCAATAATAAATGCTCCTTTTAAAAATATTTGTCTGAATTTCACCTCGCCTTTCATCTAATTTCCCCCCCAAAATGTCATGGTGGTTTACTCATCAATACGAGGGCCATGTCTGTAACTCACATACCTAACAATGCAATTCGTCTAATTGACTTTCGCAAGACCCTGACATTAAGCTAAACTATAAATCTTCTATCCATTGTCGACTGTTGTTTCAATAACATACAGACAGCAACTATGGCAATGTCATGTTGAGACAGCATTTGAAAATACTTGCAGTGTGTGTACCTTAGTAATCATTTTTGACTAATAATGTTCACTGTAAGAACAAAAAAAAGGGACGTTAAAGCAAACATTCTGATAAAGTGATCAGAATTATGAAACGTTAGTTTCTTTGTCTGTGACGTAGTGTTTGCTGTTTTTTGTTACCTTTCTACTCTTTGTACACTAACAAAGAACATTCTTGATCCACTAGAAGAGTGAGGCAGTCTATATTGAGAATTCTCACATCTGCTGTCAATCTTTGGTGTGCTTCTATAGACAGGATGCCTCCTGTCAGCTTTTACCTCCTACCTCATTGGGTGGTCCACGCTGGAGGCTGTTCTTTCTGTTTCTTGGACCCGAAGCGCTGCAATTTCCTCCTGGGGTCTCTCCAAGCACTTTTAAAAATCTCCTTAAGACCTACCTCTTTAAGCAAGCTTTTCATCATCTGTCCCATTATGTCCTTCTGTGGCTCCACGGTAATTTTTGCCTTTCTATGGTTTACTACTATATATGTGGGTTATTTTTGCAACATAGAACATATTTTTAATTCCATCTATCAAGTCTTCACTTTGCACAAAACATTCTTTTTTTGAACGAAGTAATGCATGGGTCTTTGGTGCAAAGAGATTGGAATATAAACACAGAGAAGTCTTGCTTAAACCGAAAGCTGTCCATCATTGACGAGGTGCAAGTCAGCAATACATTGGTACCCAAAAACAGAAATTGCTGGAGAAACTCAGCAGGACTGTCAGCATCAGTGAAGAGATGAGCTTTGTGGCTGCTGCCACTGGTCCTGAATGCCAGGAGAATGACCTCGCTGCTGCTGGCCCCGATACTGGAAGAGCACACACACAGCTTCTGCCATTGGCCGCAAACGACCGGATTGTGTGCGGGCTCTTTGCTCGGGGCCCATCTGCTTTCCTCCTTTTGTTTTAGCTTTATTTCTGGACTTTTCTTTCAAGTTATCTTCCTTCCCTTCTGCTCTTTTTTTCTTCTTTCCTGTGGCAGGTTGGTCCGCAGCATCAACATGGCAGTGAGAGCGGGCTGCAGGAAAAGTGGCGGACGTGACTTCTCCTAACGATAGGAGGTGGGTGGCAGTGAGGTCGTTCTCCTGGTGTTAGGAGACCGGCAGCAGTGACAGCAAGGCTCTTTCCAATGATTGGGGATGGCAGCGCCAGCTGGGCAACATCTGCGGTTGAAGCAGGACTCGTGGTCTGGTGACAAGCTAGCCTAACAGCAAAATCAGGGACTTTTAGTTACAAGACGAGTGTGGGCCCAGCAGCCTAGAGATGGTGTGGTGACTCTTACATTGGTATGTCCAGCGCAGGCAGTGATGAGACAGTGGAGATCTACCTTGAGGTTAGGTGATGGCATGGGCTGGGTCAGAAAGACTGACATTCTGAACTTTTTACTTCTTTATTTTTTTCTAATTTATTCCTACGGCCTACAATGCTGGGTTATTTATTTCTTTACTTTTCTAATTTTTAAGAGTTTGATCTTAAGTTTATATATCTGGTACCTTTGTATCTGAGATGGTCCTGTAATGCAGCAACAGTAAACTTTTCATATAAGTACGTGTGACAAAAAAGCTAACTCAATGCAATTCAATAAATGTACCATTGACCCTTTTTCAGAGGTTCCCTCCACAGCTGCTGCCAGACCCATTGAGTTTCTTCAGCAATTTCTGTTTTTGTTGGTTTTATCTCTCCAGCATCCACAGTTCTTTATTTTCTTCTATGCTGGAACAATCTCCACTTAATTGGATGAGTGGAGCTCCAATAACATTCAAGAAACTTGACATCAATCAGGGCAAAACAGCCCGTTTGATTGATACCACATCCACAAGTATTCACACTGTCCACCACCAACTCTCAGGAGCCATGTGTTTACTATCTACAAGATACACTGCACTTCGCCATTGCTCCTTCGACAACACCTTCCAAACACACAACCACTTCTATCTAGAAGGACAAAGGCAGCAGATACATGGAAACACCATCACCTGCAAGTTCCCCTTCAAGCCACTCATTAGCATGACTTGGAAATATATTGTCATTCCTTCAGTGTCACTGAGTGAAAATCCTTGAACCCCTCCCCTCATGATGTTGTGGGTCTATCTGCACAAAATGGTCTGCAATGCTTCAAGAACGCAGCTCACCACCACCTTCTGAAGGGCAACCATGGATGAGCAATAAATGCTGGCACTGTCAGAGACACCTGTACCCAACGAATAAATAAAAAACTGCACAAGGCCCAACCACATTCAGACCACATCTAGAATACCGTGGGCAGTTTTTGACCCAATATCTAAGGCTAAATCATTAGAGGCAATCTTGAGAAGGTTTGCTCAGTTCTGAGGAAGGGTCACTGGACTTGAAACGTTAACTCTGCTCTCTCTCCACAGATACTGCCAGACCTACTGAGTCTCTTGAGCAGTTTATTGTTTGTTTCAGATCTCTAGCATCTGTGATTCTTTGTTTTATTATCACTCAGTTGACCCTGGGTATGGAGGGATTGTCTTAAGATGGAAGTTTGAGTAGGTTGGACCCCTACACATTGGAGTTTAGAAGAATGTGAGGTGACCTTATTGAAACATGCAAGATTCTAAGGTGACGTGACAGGGTAGATGCTGAGGGGTTGCATCCCCTTGTGGGTGAGCGTCAGACCAAAGGGCATAATCTCAGAGTAAGGGGTGGCCCATTTGAGACAGATAAGGCAGAATTTCTTCTCTCAGATGGTAGTGAATCTGTGGTTAACTTTACTGCAGAGGGCTGGTTCATTAAGAGATATTCAATGTTAAGACAGACAGATTGTTAATCAGTAAGGACATAAAGAGTTAAGGGGAAAGACAGGAAAGTGGAGTTGAGGTTTATCAGATCAGCAATGATCTCACTGAATGGTAGAACAGATTCGATGGGCCAACTGGCCTACTTCCGCTCCTTTGTCTTATGGTCACATGGTAATCAGACACAATCAGAACTGTCTTTCCTGGGAAACATCCCAAGAATATGAATGAGATAAAAATTCCAGCTACAAATACAAGTTAAAGGAACAATGTCAATTAGCAAACTGGAAAGCCACACCACTGTTTGAATATTACGATGTCATCTTCCTGGCAAAAAGGGACATTAGCTTCATATCTCATCCCGTAATGGTCCCTCTGAAAATCCAGCTCTCCATCAGAACTGTGATGTAGGTGAGGGCCCAAACTCAATCACTCAAATGTATAAACCTCTGACCTAAAAGTGAGAGTTATATCAATTACTTCATGCTCACGCTCCCATTATAGAATGTAGCTTGTACCTCTTCCTCACTTAATCAGGAATTGATGTATCTCATCTCATGCTGGGCTAAACATTCGTTAATAAAGGAATTCGGAACTCATCTTGTTATGGAGCCAATGCTTCTCTGTAAGAGTTACCGACGGGACAATGCTCTTTGACATTTAACACAAGTTTAGCTTCAGTTCTGATTTCACGTTTTTGCATGAATTACTTCAGCTGACTCATTGAACTCAGCTTTGAGAATTCTTCCAGACTGACGACAATCTCAGTCTTTCCCCCCCCACAGTCCCACACAAAACCAGTCTTCAGTCTTGTGAGAGCCAATGTCCAGTGTCTTATCTAAAAAGTTGTCTCATTTCCAAATGATTAGCATGGCAAAGAGCCTAAATGTTGTGTAAGTGTTAAACCGCCAAAATTACCATGCATCGTTAATCCAATCATTCTTGTAAACCTCATGAAAAATGATAGTTGCTACCAGAGGCATACATCAGCAGTGCCAGATAAACTTAATTCAAGACATCTTAATCCTTTGATCTGCAGAATCATCAGGCCCTCAATCTGCTTTGTAAACTGTGACAGTTTCAAGGATTAAGAACTACATTCAAAAAAATTTCAGAATATGGACATAAAGATTTAGTATAAATATGACAAGCAGAGAGGATATATAGATCACAGTAGAAGCTTTTAGTACAAGATGCATAAAGCCAATTCTCTTTGTAATATTCCTACAGACCTCATCAGTAAGGCATGTAGTCTCTCTGCACATTTATACATTGATCATAGAGTCATAGTGTGGTTACAAAAACAAGGAGGCCATTTCGTTTGCCCTGTCTGTGCTGGATCTCTGAAGGAGCAATTCACTTAGTGTTGCCCTTGTGTACTCTCAGTGTAGACCTCAAATGCTTTCTTTTCAGATAATGATCCGGCTCAGTTTTGGAAGTCTTGATTGATTCTGCCTCCACCCCACTCTCTCACAACGCACTAACCCCAAGCACTCACTGCATGAAAATGTTTTTCCTCGTGTTATCATTGATTCTTTTCCGAATTACTTTAAATCTGTGCTTGCTTATTGTCAATTAACTCCCACCAATTGGTACAATGTTTCCCTACCGACTGTCCAGACCTCTCGTGATCTTGAACACTTCTTCTTAAACTCTTCTTCTCCAAGGAACACATGAACATATGAATGAGGAACAAGAGTAGGCCACTCAGCCCTTTAAAGTCTACTCTGTCATTCAATAAGAACATGGTCAATCTGATTTTAACCTCAACTCTACATTACTGCTTATCCACAATAATCTTGGAAATCAAAAATCTATCTACCTCTACCTTAAAAATATTTAAAGATCCTGCATCCCCTGCCTTTTTAGGAAAAAAAATGTTTCCCCATCTCTGTTTTAAATGGGCACCCCTTTATTTTTCAACTGTGACCCCTACTTCTGTACTCTCCTACAAGAGGAAGCATCTTTTCAAAATCCATCCAATCAAGTCCCCTCAGAATTTAACATACTTCAACTAAGTCACCTGACTCTTCTAAACTGCAGAGGATACAGCTCGACTGTCCAGTCCTTCCTCATAAGGCAATTCATTCCAGGTATTAATTTAGTAAACTACTTTCAACTCATTAACATCCTGCTGTAAGTATGGTGACCACTATTACACACAGTAATCCAGTTGCAGTCTCACTAATGCATATAACAGAAGCATAACCTCCCTACAGTCCCCTGTGGCACACGAGTTGTGACATCTTACCAGCCTGAAAAAGATTCATTTTTTTATAACCGTCTGCTTCTTGTTAGCTCGCCAATGTCCTACCCATGCCAATAGGCTACTCCCTATACTATGAAAATTGTCCCAACTTCTCAGACCTTTCTTTTATATCTGAAGTGTCTTATTCCTGGAAATATTCTTGTAAATCTTTTCTTACAACCTATCAAATGCTTTCACATCCTTTTTCAATTTTCCTCGATACTCTAATCTGTTATTTTGAGCCTCTAAATCTTCAAAGTAGCACAGCCTCCATGGACTTTTGGGGAGAGAGTTCCAGGTTTCTCCTGCCCTTTGGGTGGAAAATTCTTCCTTGTTTTGCTTCAGAATAGTCTACCTTGATTTTTCCAGAATTTTGACTCCTTGCTCTGGGTGCTTCCACCTAACCACAGGAAGCAGCCCCTCTGTATACCTCCCCTTTCAGTTACAAATGCCAGAATAAACCACCTCTCTACTGTCTAAACCCAGTGGATATCAGCCAAATTCATGTAAACTGTCATCATAACTTAATCCTTTAAGTGCTGGTATTATTCTGGTGAACCTGCACCGCACCACTTCCAAGGTTATTATTTCTTTCCGAAGTTCGATGTTCAAAAGTGCACACAGTACTCTGATCAGGGTTTGGCTAAGGCTCTTCTGTGCAATTGAAATATCACTTCCTCCCATTTGCATTCCACTCTCGTTGAGATAAAGTCAGGATTTATTAGCCTATTTGACTGTTGTTTGTATTTGTGCACTAACTGTTAGAGATTGCCGACTTGGAAAAGCGCAATTAATTTCCCCCTCCTCAATTTCCCATACCTGGCCGTGAAGAAAATATTCTGATTTACTTTCCTTGGATCAAGCACGCCCCTCCCCTTCCCTACCCGCTCAACACCATTTGCCACAGCTTGGCTCACTGTGTTAATCTTTGTAACTTCTTTTCTCCCGGCCACACAATTTAGTGACACCCAACTTTTGCCTGTAATTTCATAAATTTGCAAGTGTTTCTTGCCTCAGCCAAAGTGGTGTTAGATCTCAAAATCTGGAGGTCCTGACCCCAAACCCGGTAACCACCATTTTTGTGTTTTTTGCTGTGGTGGTCCCTAAGGTGGGGCTTGTGGTAGGTCTGAAACATGGCAGTGCTATTTTATATAGACATAGACATTGGAGGCAACTCCACTTTTGAGAGTTCAGCTGCCTTGAAACCAAAGCAATTTTGGTCATCAAAGATTGTGAAGCATCACGCATGGTCATTAGAAATTTAAGGAAAAGATTCGAACGTAATAGAGCTCTTTGGAGAATTAAATTACTGTGATGACCCCATGGCTTTAAGAGATGTATTTTTTTCCTGATTGTTTTTATGAACAGAGGCTGAGACAGAGGTGGAGAGCGATCTGTAACAACCGAATGAAGTAAACACCTTGTGTGGCTTTGAGATTTTTTTAAAAGTTGGAACAATAGAAGCAGCATGAATGGGTGGAGTCAGGCTCCCATGGAACCAGGGTTTTAGTCTAGCATTCTGTATTTGTTGGGGCTTTGAAGCTGTCATACATCTCTCCCTGCTATAGCAAAACATTTGAGTTCACTATCTCCATCATAACTTTCTCTTGATGTTCTTTCCTCCTCGACTGGAGAAACACTGCATGCAAGACAATCTATTTTACTGAATTGGACTTTGCCAAGGGTGTGTTTATGGGATGTTACAATATTGGATTAGTGCTGTTTAGCAGTTAAATAATCTATTATTCTGTTAAATTTTCCAATAGAGATAAAGTTATATCAATTCTTCTTTCCTTTGTTTGTATTGTAACTATAATTGAGAAAAAAGTGTGTTTTGCTTAAAGCTGAGTAGTGTAATCAATCGAATTACATTTGGAGCACAGCACCTTATACTTGCCTTTAAATAAGATAAAAGTTAGTGTCCAGGCTATCTCTTTGATATATTTAAAAGTGGTTTGGCCTTGTCCCTAACAGTACCATTATGGCTAGGCCAGGTATCCCTTTGGGACTGTTGAGAGTAGACATGAATGTGCATAACAAGTAGGTAAACTCTGTGGAACATATGCGTGTGTGACCATACGAAATAAGAGCACACACTGCCACATGGCCCATTGAGCCTGTCCTGCCATTCAACAAGATCATGGCTAATCTGATAACTCTGCATTCAGGTCAATGACCTTTCACCCCCTCGCCACCTTTTACTTAAAAACTTCAAGGATTCTGTTTCCACCATCTTTTTAGAGAGGGTGTTCCAAAGACTTATGACCCTCTAAGAGAACCTTTTTTATTTTCTCTTCATCTCGCTCTTAAATGATTGAGTTGTTGTTTTGAAACCGTGACCCCAAGACCTAGAAATTGCCATATCTAAATTCAAGACCCTTTGGAACATTGTATGTTTCAATCAAGTCACCTCTTACCTTTTCAAACTCCAGCTTATACAAACTTCACCTGGCCAACCTTACCTCCCATGACAACTTACTCATTTCCATGTTGTATGAGTATACGGATAGGAAGGGTTTGGAGGGATATAGTCCAAATGTTGGCAAATGGGACTAAGTCAGATTAGGATGTCTGGTCGATGTGGTTGAGTTGAACCGAAGAGCCTATTTCATGCAGTAAGACATTGAGATCCCTCTGCCTCTCACAGCTCTCACACTCTGTTTATAAAATATGCTTTTTTTCAGTCCACCTGCCAAAATAGACGATTTCGCACCTTCCCACAATATATTTCATTTGCCAGATCTTTGACCACTCACTCAAAGTATGTACAAACATCTGTAACCTCCTAATGTCCTCTTCACAACTTGCTTCTTTATTTATCTTTGTGTCATTGGCAAATTTAGCAACTCTGCGTTCCGTCTCATAATGCAAGATATTTAAAGAAATTGTAAAATGTTAAGGTTCTAGTCCCTGTGGTACATGACTTGTTACATCTTACCAACCAGAAAATGATTCATTTTTACTTACTATTTGCTACCTATCTACCGCCACTTCTATTGGCCAGTCCTTTAGCATGATTTCCCATTTCACTTTAGTTAACTCTACTTTCATGAATTCATTATGACATTTGCCTTGAATCCACATTTCTCTCCCTCAAACTCAATCATATGGTCACTACCACCCTGGGGTACCTTCACTATGAACATGGGAACAGAAGGTGGCCTTCAGCCCATTGAGTCTGCCTCACCACTCAATACAATCATGGCTGACAGAACACTTTAATGCCTTTTACACAGCCCAATCTCGATAACTCTGTATATTACCGCTAATCAGATATCTATCAATCTCTTAAACATACTCAAAAACAAACACTCACAATCTTCACAGTGGAAGACGCCTGTTGCGTACCGAAACTTCAAAGGAGACAGGGGGCAGAGATGAGAGTACTGGCCATCACTAAGGAGAAGGAAGCTGAAAAATTCGGAAGTGGATAAATAACCTGGACCAGATGGACTGCATCTGAAGGTGGAGCGAGGAGATTGTGGAGGTATTGATGCTAGTCTTTCTGGAATCACTGCAGTAAGGGAGGGTCCCAGAGGGCTGGAAAATCATTAATGTAACACCTCTGTTAAGAAAGGAGGGAGGCAGGAGACTGGATATGAGTGGTAATATTTTAGAGTCCATTATTAAGGATGAGATTGCAGAGTACTTGGAAGTTTATGGTAAAATAGGATTGAGTCAACATGACATTATCAAAGAGAAGGCATGTCTGACAAATCTGTTAGAGGTCTTTGAGGAGGTAATGAGCAAGTTAGCCAAAGGAGAGCCAGCCGATATGATCTATTTGGATTTCCAGAAGGCCTTTGACAAGGTTCCATGCAGGAGGCTGCTCAATAAGATAACAGCCCATGGTGTTCGGGACAAGCGGTCGGCATGGAGAGGGGATTGGCTGACTTGCAGATGGCAGAGAGTGCAGATAAAGGTGTCTTTCTCAGGATGGCACCCAGTGACTAGTGGTGTTCTGCAGGGGTCAGCGTTTGGACGACAACGATTCACGTTATACGTTAACAAAATAGATGAAGGAATTGCAGGCATTATTTCTAAGTTTGCAGATGACACAAAGGTAAGTGGAAGGACAGGTAATGTTAAGGAAATGGGGAGGCTGCAGAAGGACATGGACAGTTTAGGGATGTTGTCAAAGAAGTGTTAGATGGAATACAATATGAGAAAGTGCAAAGTTATGCAGTTTGGAAGGAAGAATAGAGAATATTATTAAAATGGAGAAAGGTTTTCGATATCTGAAGCGCAAAAGCACTTAGGAGTCCTCGTTCCAGATTCCCTGAAGATTAACATACAGGTTTAGTTGGTAGTTAGGGAGGCAAATTCAATGTTAGCATTAATTTCAAGATGGCTGGAATACAATAGCGGGGGTGTACTGCTGAAGCTGTATCATGCTGTGGTCAGATCACGTTTGGAATATTGTGAGTTGTTCTGGGCCCTGTATCAATGGAGGGATGTGTTAGCATTGAAGGGAACCCATGAGAACTTTACAAGAATAATCCCAGGGATGAATGGCTTGTCATATGAGGATTTGTTGAGGACTATGCTCAAAGGAGTTTGAAAGGATGAGGGGAGATTCATCAAAACATACGGAATACTGAAAGGGACTGGAGGCCTACGACCAGCAGTGTGCAGCAAGGATCGGTGCTGTGTCCATTACTTTTTGTCATTTATATAAATAATTTAGATGTGAATATAGGAGGTAAGGCTACTAAGTTTGCAGATGACACCAAAATTGTTGGCGTAGTTGACAGCCAAGAAGGTTACTCAGAGTACAATGGGACCTTCCTCAGATGGGCCAATGGGTCGAGGAGTGGCAGATGGAGTTTAATTTAGATAAACGTGAGGTGCTGCATTTTGGAAAGGCTAATCAGGGCAGGACTTATACACTTAATGGGGAGTGTTACTGAACAAAGAGAACTTGAAGTGCAGGTTCATTGTTCCTTGAAATTGGAATCGTGGTTACACAGGATAGTGAAGAAGATGCTTGATAAACTTGCCTTTACAGGTCAGTTCATTAAGTATGGGATTTGGGAGGTGATGATATGGCTGTACAGGACATAGGTTAGGCCACTTTTGGAATACTGCTTTCAATTCTGGTCTCCCTGCTGTAAGAAGGATGTTATTAAATTTGAAAGGGTTCAGAAAAGATTTTCAAGGATGTTACCAGGGTTGGAGGGTTTGAGCTATAAGGAGAGGCTGAGCAGACTGGGGCTATTTTCCCTGAATTATTGGAGGCTGAAGTGTGGCCTTATACAAGTTCATAAAATCATGAGGGCCACGGATGTGTTGAATAGCCAAAGTCTTTTCTCCAGGTAGGGGAGCCCAAAACTATAGGACATAGGTTTAAGTATCAGAGGGAAAAGACTTAAAAGGGACATAAGCAGCAACTTTTTCACACAGAGGATGATGCATGTATGGAATGAACTGCCAGAGGACGTGGTGGATGCTGGTACAATTACAACATTTAAAAGGTATCTGGACAGGTGCATGAGTAGGAAAGGTTTAGAGAGATATGGGTCAAATGCTGGCAAATGGGAGTAGATTATTTTACGATATCTGGTCAGCATGGACGAGTTTGGCTGAAGGGTCTGTTTCTGTTCTGTACAGCTCTATGCCTGGATAATGTGGGCATGGAGAAGATGTTTCCACCAGTAGGAGAAACTAGGACCTGAGGGCACAGCCTCAGAGTGAAGGGACAATCTTTTAGAACTGAGATGACAAGGAATCTCTTTAGCCAGGGTGTGGTTAATCTGAGGAACTCATTGCTGCAGAGGGCTACGGTGGCCAAGGCTTGAGTGTATTTACGACAGAGATAGATAAGGTCTTAATTAGTGAGAGGTCAACGATTAAGTGGAAAAGGCAGGAGGATGGGTTTGAGAAACATATTAGTCACAACAACTGGTGGAGCAGACTCAATAGGCTGACTGGCCTAATTTTGCTCCTATATCATGGTCTTATATCTATTTTAGAGATTTCCAAAGACTCATTATCGTCTGAGTAAATAGGTTTGTCCTCATTGCCTTGGACCTAAGTGGCATTCCTCCTTATTTTTAAATTGTGCTGTCTGGTTCTAGACCCGCCCCCCCACCCAGGGAAAGTCTCTTACCTGCATCTACACTGTCTATCCCTTTAAGTTTCAATGAGATCATCTCTCAATCTTCAAAACTCTCGAGAATACAGGCCAGGTTTTGCCCGATCTCTCTTCATAGGACAGACTCACTATCTCAAGAACAGTCTGATGAACCTTTGTTGCACTCCCTGTCTGGCAAAAATAAGTATCCTGTGATAAAGAGACCAAAACCGCATTCAAATTCTTTTGTAATCAAAACTTACATTCCATTAGCCTTCCTTATTGTTTTCTGCACCTACATGTTAGCCTTCAGCAACTTGTTGACAAGGACACTCTTTGTAAATCAACATTTTCCAACCTCTTACCATTTAAGGAATATTCTGCACATCTGTTTCTCCTATTAGAATGGATAACCTCAGATTTTTCCACATTATGTTCCATCTGCCATGTTCTTGCCCATTTACTAAGCCTTTCTAAATCCTTCTGAAGCCACTTTACATTGTTCTCACAAACACATTCTCGCTTGGCTTTGTATCATGAGGTAATTAACTGATCCTATCTTGTTACACAATACCAAGTTCACGATAGACAGCTGTGTGGTTGCTCCGGTATGTGCTGTTCTAAGATGCTATCCCAAAAATGTTCTGAACTTGTCCTCAAGCTATCTTTGTGTGTCTGATTTTTCCAATCTATATGGAGATTAAAATTCCCTATGATTATTGCCATCTCTTCCTGACAAGCTCCAATTTTTAAAACTCGTAATGGGATGTGGCACCTGGGTCAGCACTTATTGTCCATCCCTAGTTGCCCCAGAAGAAGATGGAGAGCTGCATTCTTTAACTGCTGCAGGCTATGTGCTGTAGGTCGACCCACAACGCCATCAGGATAGGTGTTCCAGGGTTTTGTCCAATATCCACTATCACTAGTGTGTATATATATGTAGAACAACATATTTCCAAGTCAGGATAGTAAGTGATTTGGAGGGGAATTTGCAGGTGGTGGTGTTCATATGTATCTGTTCCCCTATCCTTCAAGATGGAAGTGGTTGTGTATTGGAAAGTGCTGTGGAAAGAACCATGGTGAATTTCTGTAGTGTATATTGTAATTTGTACACACTGCTGCTCCTGAATATCAGTGGTGGAGAGAGTGAATGTTTGCCAGGGTTCTTTGATGCCGGTCTGGGTTAAGTACAGCCTTGATGTCTTACTTCCCAACCTGCCATGTAATTATTCTCAGAGAACCTGTGTTCACTTCCAAAACAGATTTCTCACCTATATCATTTCTCGTTTCTATATTTTTACCGCAAACATTAATGCTTGCTTTTATTAAGACATTGAAGCTGTTTGAATATATTGAATGGTTACTTTATCAAAAATAGTGTGAATGTTTTAAATATTTTGCGTACTGGAAGAGATAGTCAGAACTTTATCTCTTTTCATTTCACTGTGCCTCCTGAGGCCAATTCATGGTGGATGTTGAGTGAGTTGGCATGGAATATGCAATGATAAATGATGGTGGCTGGAGGACATGCTTTGGAATGATTTGGAAATAAGTTGACATAAGACGTAGACATAATTATGGGATAGGTGTTGACTCATGGCTATCTTTTAGCATTAAATTGACACAGGGCAGTAATGAGCATAGGGAAGAGCTCAATAAGATTATGAGTGATGCAAGGGTGAGTAGAGGAATATTGGTTTGCATGGATGGTATGACTTGTCATGGGTGATTGATCGAGATGAAATGGAGGGTATGAGTTGGCATGGAGTCTGGATTGATGACAACATGATTTGGCGTGGGGAATGTAAAGGAGCTTAGGGATTCGGGAAGCCGGGGTTGGAGTTCTGCTTTATGTTTTCTTGGACTGCTCTTCACCAGAATTGTCAGTTTTAGATAGTTTCATGGAGATTTAACACCATGATGCACATGCCTGACTATGGATGTGAATAGGTTCAATGCCTGATCCATGGTGGAACTGAAGACAGTGTTCCAATGCCCAGAATGGTCTAAAGGAATCTTGCAGTACACTTATCAGAAAGTGCCGTTGAATCCTAATATACTTCTCTCTGCCGCACTGGAAGAGGCAGCAAGAGGATGTGACAGACTTTGCAGAGCTGAGAAGATGGGAGCTGTCCTCCAAATTACAATGAAGACAATGGGTGGAATGTCCCTAGACATTGAACGACATGGGCATTGACTAGAATGCTGGTAAAATCATACGTGATCAAGAGTGAGGAGCTTCTTTAGCAAACAGAGTTAAGGAAAATCCCAAAGCCTTTTATTCATACATAAGGAGCAAGAGGGTAACTATAGAAAGGATTGGCCCACTCAAGGACAAAGGAGGGAAGTTATGCGAGGAGTCAGAGAAAATGAGTGAGATTCTTAATGAGCACTTTGTGTCGGTATTCACTGAGGAGAGGGACATGACGGATGTTGAGGTTAGGGATGGATGTTTGATCACTCTAGGTCAGGTCGGCATAAGGAGGGGGGGAAGTATTGGGTATTCTAAAAGGCATTAGGGTGGACAAGTCCCCAGGTCCGGATGGGATCTATCCCAGGTTACTGAGGGAAGCAAGAGAGGAAATAGCTGGGGCCTTAACAGATATCTTTGCAGCATCCTTGAGCACGGGTGAGGTCCCGGAGGACTGGAGAATTGCTAATGTTGTCCCCTTGTTTAAGAAGGGTAGCAAGGATAATCCAGGAAATTATAGACCGGTGAGCCTGACGTCAGTGGTGGGGAAGCTGCTGGAGAAGATATTGAAGGATAGGATCTATTTACATTTGGAAGAAAATGGGCTTATTAGTGATAGGCAGCATGGTTTTGTGCAGGGAAGGTCATGTCTTACCGACTTGATAGAATTCTTTGAGGAAGTGACAAAGTTGATAGATGAGGGAAGGGCTGTAGATGTCATATACATGGACTTCAATAAGGCATTTGATAAGGCTCCCCATGGTAGGCTGATGGAGAAAATGAAGTCACATGGGGTTCAGGATGTACTAGCTAGGTGGATAGAGAACTGCCTGGCAAAAGGAGACAGATAGTTGTAGTTGAAGGGAGTTTCTTAAAATGGAGAACTGTGACCAGTGGTGTTCCACAGGGATCCGTGTTGGGACCACCGTTGTTTGTGGTACACATAAATGATCTGGAGGAAGGTATAGATGGTCTGATTAGCAGGCTTGCAGATGACACTAAGATTGTTGGACTAGCAGATAGTGAAAGGAACTGCTGGAGAATGCAGCAGAATATAGATAGATTGGAGAGTTGGGCGGAGAAATGGCAGATGGAATTCAATCCAGGCAAGTGCGAAGTGATGCATTTTGGAAGATCCAATTCAAGAGCGAACTATACAGTAAATGGAAAAGCCCTGGGGAAAATTGATGCACAGAGAGATCTGGGTGTTCAGGTCCATTGTATCCTGAAGGTGGCAACGCAGGGGGATAGAGTGGTCAAGAAGGCATAGGGCATGCTTTCATTCATCGGATGGGGTATTGAGTACAAGAGTTGGCAGGTCGTGTTACAGTTGTGTAGGACTTTGTTTAGAGCACTTTTGGAATACTGCATACAGTTCTGGTCCACCATGTTAGCAAAAGGATGTGGATGCTTTGGACAGGGTGTAAAGGAGGTTCACTAAGATGTTGCCTCGTATTGAGGGCGCTAGCTATGAAAAGAGGTTGAGTAGATTAGGGTTATTTACATTAGAAAGATGGAGGTTGAGGGGGGTCCTGATTGAGGTGTACAAAATCATGAGAGGTATAGACAGGGTGCATAGCAAGAAGCTTTTTCCCAGAGTGGGGGACTCAATTACTAGGGGTCACGATTTCAAGGTGACAGGGGAAAAGTTTAAGGGAGATATGTGTGGAAAGTTCTTTACATGGAGGGTTGTGGGTGCCTGGAACGCACTGCCAGTGGAGGTGGTCGAGGCGGGCACAAAAGCGTCACTTAAGATGTATCTAGACAGATACATGATTGGGCAGGGAGCAGAGGGATACAGATGCTTGGAAAATATGCGACAGGTTTAGATAGAGGATCTGGATCGGCACAGGCTTGGAGAACTGAAGGGCCTGTTCCTGTGCTGTAATTTTCTTTGTTCTCAATGTTGAAGTCTGATTTCCCTACCCAGTATTGGGAGAGATGTTGGTGCAATAGAGGATATGAAATACTGTGAGAGGGGAGAGTTATTGATGGTCACAACCACCTGGGTTTGATAGAGGTATGACTGGGCTCTTGAGCCAGGAATCAATGGGAATTTTGAGAGGCAAAGTTGGAATTCAAAGCTATCCATGGGAACGTGTGGAATCTCAGTATTGATTAGCTTGACTAGGAGTGTAAGGAAGAAAGAAACATGGTGGTTTGAGGGCACTCCTTAATTGTCAGACCGAGTTTGTGACACACTTGGGCAAATGTGACGTGTGTTTGACCAGATCCATAAACATCCACTCCGTCCACCACCGTCACTCAGTAGCTGCAGTGTGTATCATCTATAAGAGGAACTGCAGATTGTCGCTAAGGGTCCTTAGACAGTACCTTCCAAACCTACAGCTACTATAACCAACAGTGACAACATTCTACACCCTGGAGAAAGTGCCTTCAGTACAATTTCTAATTATGGCAGAGTGTAAGGATATATCAGTGCCTAAACTGGACATTGGATGTTTATCTCAAATACTGGAACATGAGCCATAAATTATTGTCTGTTTCATATGTGACCCAATGAGTATTTCTCAAGTTTTTTTATTCTGAAGGTAAACTGTAAAACACCGAATGAACTGGGGCTAGGTGCAATATTTTAAGATTGCTTATTTTACAGATAGCACATGAAAGCAAAAAGTGCTAATCCAAACAAATTCCATTAACATCACTCATTCTCACTTTTCTACTTGAGAAAGTTATATACAGACTGGTAAAGCTAACTCTTCTAAAAGAAAAGTTACCCTTTTCTGGGGTAATTTTCCCTTCCAGCACTGATCTCAACGGCCTTTGTAAAAAAGAAGCAACTCCATCTTTTGCTTTCTTCCATTCTATTGTTTTACTTTTTTTTTTAATCACTACAAAGCCAGCAAGACAGCTGTTAAGTTTTATTTCAACAATGTATACTTTGCGAATTCCAAGAAGTCTTTTATCCCATTAATAATGCATTTACAATTCTCAAGGTTTTTTGCTGCCATTAACTTTGGCTCACCAATAGCACTGAGTCACAACATTAAACATTCAATTCCCATGGCGGAGACATGGTTTCATACTTCCAACCATATCGGACAAATCTTTAAAAATGGTGGGCAGCAACTGATTCTTAGATTTCCGTCTCTGTTTCGAACAATTTTTGTTGTAATGGTTTAAGGATTCAGGAAAGGACCATATGTGCAGCACGCTAGGCCTTGCGAGCACTGTTGTATAGTCAAGCTGACAGTTTGCATGAATTTCATCGACCTACAGAAGAGTGGTGAATCAAAGGGAAATGTAGCCTGGAATCAGGAATAAGCAAAATATTCTCTGGGAAAATTATTACCCTTCTACCCTCTCATAAACCTGTCAATCAAATACTGGCATTAAAAGTCACAGTAGGGAGACCTTTAATCCATTGCACATCTTATCAAAATAAACACATAGGCATTGAAAAGCGCTTCTTCCAAGGAATGTCAGATTATTACAAGGTAAAATAAAGATGTTGATCAAATAAAGCGAGTAATCCTCTTTACAATGAGCAAGTAGACCCTGCTGGGCTTGGGCCTTAGCCAGGTATTCATAATGAAATTACCATCAATAGAAAAAGGATGAATGAATGTTTTTACTACATGGGATGTGAGCGTCACTAGCAAGGTCAGCTTTTATTGCCCATCTCTAATTTCCATCTTCATAAACTGCTACAGTTGTGTGGTGTAGGTACACCCATAGCTCACTTAGGGAGGTTTTTGACTCAGAAACAGCGATGTAGCTCCAAATCAGGACGGTGTCAGATTCGGTGGGGACCACGTGGTTTGTGATGTTCCCACGTTCCTATTGCCCTTTGTTCTTCTAGTGGGCGCAGGTTGAGGGTTTGGAAGATGCTGTCGAAGGAGACTGAGCAAGTTGGGTGTGATGGGCAAGTGACTTGAATGGAAAAGTGAGTGGGGGATGGTGCAAAAAAAAAATGACAATCTTTGTAACTTGGTGTAGGTGGGACAAAAGACGATGAGGATATGATGGCCTAGTGGTATTATTGCTGGACTGTTAATCCAGAGACCCAGGTAACGTTCTGGGAACCTGGGTTCAAATCCCACCATGGGAGATGGTGGAATTTGAATTCAATTAAAAAAAACACACTGGAATTAAGATTCGAATGATGACTACGAAACCATTGCCGATTGTCGAAAAAGCCCCACTTCGTTTGCTAATGCTGCTGAGGGAAGGAAACAGCCATCCTTACCTGGTCTGGCCTACATGTGACTCCAGACCCACAGCAATGTGATTGATCCTTAACTGCCCTGTGGGAATTTAGGGATAGGCAATAAATACTGGCCTAGCCAGTGATGCCCTAATCCCGTGAATGAATTTTAAAAAAATGTCCGAAATTACATTAGGAAACCTTCTCTGAACTCTGTCTCCACTAATTATTCAGAGAATGAACATTGGTTGTAATGTGAAGAAATATGCGAACTGTCATAACTGCATGTGAATGAATTGCATGAAAAAAAAATGATAGAGAAAGTAGTACGGTGCAAGGACCAAATAAATTCCACTTGACTGGTAAACACTTCATATTTTTCATGTTTGTCTCCTCATTTGTAATTCGCAACGCTCCATTGGCTGAGACTGAATCCTACAAAACTGACTATCAAAAGACCATTGACTCATCCCACACGTTATTTTTTTAAAAATGTGTAGCAAAGTACGTCAGAATCCTATGGGAGGTTAAATGGGATTTAAAGTAATAAGGATTTGCATTCTTTAACAAGCACCGTAAAGGGAACAGTCTGAGGATCATCAGTAAATGGTGACATGGTCCCCACCTTTAACAATTCTTTAAACATCTCTTGATTAAGACGTGCTGTTCCTTAATGGATCCTTTAAAAGTAGTGAACCAATGCCATATTTTGTACATGCATCAGTGTGAAAGATGTTTGGCTCTAATTCCAGCCCTCAAAAGGAAATTCTAAACAGATACAGTCAATGCTTTAAAAGCATTGATGCATTAATTTTCCTCAGCCACCTCACTTAGACTCCTGGCTCCACTGTGGCTGGGAGTCGCACTCACATGCCACATTAACCAAAACGATGTCAGAAGAATGATGTTGGATAGATGCTGCTTACAAGTCCAGGCATTATTATACAGTGTAATTTATGACACTTGTTGTTCAGTTCGTTTACCGTCTACCACAACAGATCTCAAAAAGGACTATACATAGAGTCAAAACACTACTTTTCAGCCACTTGTCTGTTAAAATATCTCTAAACACTTCATTTCTTTGTGGAACTGAATATAGAAACAGTCTTTATAGGCAGCACTTGAACTTGGTTTATTACTAGTTCTTTATCGGTTCAAGAGACATAATCATGGAGGTTTTGAAAAACTGAGTGGTGAATGATCCTACATTGCCTGGATGCGAATGATGCAACAAACATGAACATGTGTGCATGCCTGTTTATGCATCAGGTTGTGAAACTGCAATTCAAGTTAGTGGCATGTTTTCTGTCAGAGAACCAAGACAAACAGGGCTGTGTGGCCTTGCTGTGGTCCTTATTTGAAAAACTAGTTCCTGTAGACCCTGTGGCTACTCCAGCCAGATTGAGAGTGGAGTTAGACCTCCAGTTATCCATAAGTAATCTGACAAACATAGCTAACGTACACAAACTGTAACATCAGTCTGCAAAAGCTTGACTGCTCATTTCAAGCTGCTGCTGATAAACTTTCACATAACGGTCAATGACACAGGGAAAAATAAAACAGCAGCATTTATAATTCTTTTTGAGAGGCAAATTACAGTATTTCAATTTGCTAGATACATTGGTTGTATTATGCCATTAACAGAGTCCACTCATATTGTCTGTGTTTTAACAACTCAGGTTTGACATAACTCCAAACATTGAGGGGTCATTCTGTGCCTACACACATAAATGTTTCCTCCATTCTGTATATTGTTCTTGCCTCCTTTTTGTTTTCTTTTTGTTTTTGGCTCAGTAGATGTAACTTTTGTTGTTTAACAGAATATAAACAAGCAAATAGGGGAAAGTTAAATATGGAATTGTAATAATTTGGTGGCATAGAGAATACATTTTTATTTAAAATTCTGCAATTTTGGCTTTGTAAGAATTGCTTTGACTCTGCGTGGAGTAGTGTATGTGATGGTCTTTGTCTCTCAATTTCAGAAAGGATATCCTTATTTTTCAAATAGGACTAAAGGTTAGATGTATGGATAGTTCCTGGCTGGGAGGAAAAGTTAATAAAATTGGGCTTGTTTTGTTTGGAAAAGAGGGTTAACAGTGACCTAACTGAAGTTTTGATGATTATGAAGGTCTCGACAAGTTAATTGAGGCAAATTGGTCATGATAGCAAAAGGTTCAAATACCAGAGGAAAGGAGTTAAATATTAGGAGGCTGACACAAGGAAAGTAATCAGGCAGGGTACTTTGAGCTAAAAGCAATCAGAGTTGGAAAATTTGTTAGCAGGGAAGCAATTTGAAGTAAATAGTGTGAATTGATTAAATGGGAAATTCAATGTATTTCCAGGAAGAGGAAAAGTTGAGGGATGTGGTGAAAAGGCAGTAAGGCCAGTTTCTACTGTTCAAATTTATTCCATGGGGTAGGTTTGCCTTATGGCCTTATCCCATTCTGTAAATTCTTGTGCTCTTTTCTGCAATCAGCAAATCCCCCCAGGTTCAATTATGACTGATAACGGAGCAACCCCATCCAATCAGAGTCCAGTGAGGACTTGAACCATGGCTCACAAAAATGTTCAACCTGGGACTTTTACTGATTTCTGCCAACTCAGTCCAGTGGCTTCTTGACCTGGACATGTCAGATTATTAACAAGAGAATAACATTCCCTCAAATCTTTATATTAATTAGGTGCCTGCTTTGCCCAAAATGATTGGACAGTTCTTACTTTCTGAAGCAAATCTTAAATTTGCTGCAATTATACCTTTCTTGTACACATGTGGACTAACTCATTGTGAGATATGGATCAATTCATGTTTCTGTGTGATAAAAGCAGAAAGTTCTGGAGAAACTCAGCAGGTCTGGCAGCAGAGAAAGAAGCAAGGTTAATATTTGAGTCCAATATGACACTTTTTCAGAAGTAGTCAGACTTCATAAACTTCCCAGTACCTAGTGCCTTCAGCCATTTCTTGATATCACATGGTGTGAACCCCTTTGGCTGAAGCTTGGTATTTGCAATGCTAGAGACCTTTGGAGGAGACTGAGATGGATTATCTACTTGGCATTTCTGGCTGAATATTGTTTTAAATAATTCAGCGTTACCTTTTACACTGAACTGATGCTGTGTTCCACCATCTTTGATGTTGGGGATATTCATGAAGCCAGTGAGTTGTTGAATTATCCACCACCTTTCATGATTGGAAGTGGCAGGACCTCAGACCTTAATTTTGATCTGTTGCTTGTGGGATCAATTAGGTCTGTCTATTACTTTCTGCTCATGATGCTTGGTACATAAGTAGACATGTGTTGTAGCTTCACCAAGATGACCTGTCATTTTTAGATGTGTCTGGTGCAGCTCCTGCTATGCCCTTCTGCACCTTCTGTTTTTCTTATTGCCCATAACAATGCTGCCAAGGAGGCAATTTAACATTGTGGGTGTACCTACACAAAATGGGCTGCAGCGGTTCAAGAAGGTAGCTTGCCAGCACCTTCTCAAGGGCAATTAGGGATAATCAATGAAGACTGGCCCAACCAGCAACACCCACATCCCCTCAATCAATAACATAAAACAAATAAAAACAGGGGACCAGGGTTAATTCCCTGGCTTCCTGGTAATGGTAGAGCGATATGCAGGGCCATGAGGTTGCAGGTTGTGTTGGAGTGCAATTCTCTTGCTGTTGATGGCCCACAATGTCTCATGGATGTCCAGTCTTGAGTTGATAGATCTGTTTGAAATGTAGCACGGTGATAGTACCACCCAACACAACGGAGGGTATTCTCAATGTGAAGGTGGGAGTTGATAGAATCCCTACGGTGTGGAAGCAGGCCTTTCAGCCCATTGAGTGCACGCTGTTGCTCCAGGGGTCGGCACACTAAACACATATATAATTACAGCAAGAATTATTTCTTTTTTATTTGTTCTTTCATGGATCAACATCTATTGCCCTTCCTTAATTGCTATTGATAAAGAGGTGGTTAGCTACCTTCTTGAAATGCTGTAGTACATATGTTGTAGGTATTCTAACAGTGCGGATAGGATTCTGAGCCATAGACTGTGATGAAACATTGATAAAGTCCCAAGTCAGGGTTGGTAGTGGCTTGGAGATGAACATATCGGTGGTGTTCCCATAGATCTTCTGCCCTCTTTCTTCTAGGTAATAGGGGCCAGGTGATCAGAAAGTGCTGTTGAAGGAAGTTTGATGAGTTTCTGTAGAACTTCTTGTGTAAGGTACACTCTGCTGCAACTCAGCAGTGTATGGAGGGAATGAAAGTTTATGCTACTCGAGTGAGCTGCTTTGCCCTAGGTGTTGCCATTCCACAATATTTATATGCCTGGAACGGATTTCTGGCCAATGGCGTCTCTTCGGACATTGGTTGTGAAGAATTCAATAATGGAAGTGCTGATGAATAGTGATGATTAATGTCGGATGGACAATTATGATTTGATTAAGGACAGCATAGATTTCTTAAGGCAAATAATGTTCAACTGAAGACTTTTTTTTGTGTTTTTGATTGTGGACTGAAATTTTAAAACTGGGAAAGGATTGCTGCACTTTTTAAAAGCCAGTTAACTGACTCTCATTGTAAGAGTTGTTAACATCGCTGTTTGTTCAAGCAGTGGGTGTGGTTTTTACAGGCAAGCTGGAGCCAGGACGCGTGCATGAAAGGAGATTCTGTTGGCGACAAGTAGCTAATTAGCCTGTGGAGTGGTGATCAGCTGTCGGCGATAAAGGCCTTCTGCTTGCCAACAGCTTTGTGACTGGCTCCCAGGTAGCTGAACAGCCTGTGGGTGTGAATGTTTGGTTGGAAGCCTTTGGACATCCAAAAAAGAAGAAGCTGTCTTTTCTCTGAAGTGAAAACGTACTTCAAGCAGGAAGCCATTTCATTTCCTCACATCAGTTTCTGTAAGCTGTGGCATTTAACTAGTAAGTCATTATGAGGATAGATTGGAGAAGTTGGAACTGTTTTCTGTGGAAAGAATAAAGCTAAGAGGAGGTTTGATTAAAATTTTTTTTAAAAAATCAAGATCTTTAGGGAAAAATTCGTTCTGTTAATAAAAAATTCACACAGTAAGTGATTCAGATTTGGGAATGTACTGCCTGGAAAAGGAATGGAGTCATGTTCAATATAGGGGACATTATGATGATTATTATTTAGGGTGACAGGGAAAGGGCAGGAGAATGGTACTGAGCCATCATGCTTATTTGGAGAGCTGACGCAGTCCCATTGGGCCAAATGGCCTCCTTCTGTACTGTAACAATTCTGTACTTTTATGATTTTGAGTGCAGGATATATGCCTGGCCCAGTAGGGCTCTCTTTAGATGTGATGAGTGGTTCAATGAGCACTCAAAGAAATATATTAATTCCTTGGGCCCCTGTTCAGCTCCTACGTACAAGCTGAGACCAAACTGTTCAGATCCACAAGAACCCCTTGTTCCTGAATTCTGGGGCTGACCATCATCATTCCTCCACCCCACCCCACACTCCCCACCCTTTAAATAAGAGCCAAAGTGTTTGGATTCTAATTTGCTGCTTTCAAAGTAATAAATAAAGCTATTGGGACAACTGGGTGTCCTCTTTATTCTGCAGTAACAGTTAGATGTAATAATGCCCTCCTCCTGTACCCAATGTGGGCTTTTAATTCTGTCTTCACATGTCCTCATAGCCTTTTAAAGCAAGATGAAACCACTTGTGTTGCTAAGTTATAAGCAGCTCTGTGCCTTTGACTTGTGTCCACTGGAGATTGGCTCAATTGCCCTGAACTTATTTCATGTTTGACACATAAATGCTACCAGAGAAGGAAAAAAAATAGACCTGTCAGTCTGGCCTGGCATAGATTTGATTCCAGGGCAGAGACAGTTTGAGCCAATTGCATCATCTAGTTCTCTCCCCTACTGAACTCAAGATATGCGAGGACAGAAACTTAAGATTTTACTCTGAGCTTTTATGACTGATTTGCCTGTGTTCCTGCTTGTAACTTCGAAATGTTCTTGGAAATCCAAGATTCCTCTGGTGACCTACCCACGTTGGCAAGTCAAACTTAGTCAAGGATTTCTTTTCAATTATCCTATTAAAGAACAACATTAATTCATTCCCCTGAGTTTAGCCCCAATCTAATTATAAAATTTTGTCAGTAACTCCTTGACTATTCCAATGCTGGCATCAACTACCTCTTCTCTCTGGAAGTAATGGATTTCCTTTGCCAGAATGCTTGCAATGTTTCACACAGCATTAATAACAAAAAAAAATCCTATAAAGTGCAGTCCAATCCCTTAGGAAACATGTTTACTGACACATCAAGTGTATTTGGCATGCCGGGGTGTCAAAGTCAGGCCAATGATTTCAGCTCATATTAGGCCAGAAAAGTAACTAGGCCTTTTAATAACAAACGACTTCAGACAGCTACGTCAAAACAGAGGAATATAATTTGTCAGAAAAAAAACGTCCTGATACAGGCTGTTTTACATCCTAACTTCTTCCATATTCTGCATATTTATGTGCGGTGCAGAGCAATGATTAATTGATCTTGTTAGAAATAATGGTAAAACCCTTCAGCTGGGCCATCACTTTATGGATGGAAGATGTAGGTGTACCGAGTGCAAATCTGAATCTTTGTTCTCCTTACCCTAAGATTCAAATCCACAAAGATGAATCATGAATGGATTAAATGCTTACTACTTTGGTATTAGGAAAACCATATTGCTGTTTTGACTTGCCAATGAATCACATCTCAGAACTACTGAGACATTGAAAGCAAAAACAATTCTTCCTTTAACTAAAATGAAACCATCTTTCAGGATTCCTCACTTTCACATCAAAGATATTTCAACATTACAGGTAGGGTTAGACAAACTACGACGAGAGGAAGCTGACATCCAGTGTAAGCATCAGTATAGATCTGTTGGCCTTTTCGTAAATTCTATGTACTTCCATGTGATTAAAGCAGATACAGAATGTCTCTGCATCATGTGGTTTGATGTCATGCAATGAGTTTGCATTCAAGACAGATTGCTCAAAGAGAAAACAAAGTCAAGATTGGTCTTCAGGCTTAGACTTAAAAGTAACACTAATTATTCTTCATTAATACCAAATGCTACTGTACATAGTAATCGTAGATAAACCAGGCTCTGATCTTATAGTTACATTAAGTAAGAACTAATCTATCATCTCCTGCCTCCATGTCTGTGTTGTGGTCTGGTCTGGTCTGGTGTATTGTGTTCTAACTCCACACAAACCGCCTAGTTATGTGGGGTTGACGTGCAGCCCCATGACATCATCACACGGTTTCTCCTGGGTCTTGAAGCCCTCACATAACACTTTCCCTCAACTGTCTATATTTTATACTTCATTCTTCCAGGAAACAAACTCTTTGCCAAGCCCTGGGGCAGGGTTCAATGAATATGCTCTCATGTTGAGTGTGCTTGTTTTGCAATAGAGTTGGCCCCTTAGGTTTGAACTCGTTTTGTCTTCACCAATAACAGAGAGGAAAATTGACTTATGCCAAAAGTCTATGTATCCAATGCTGTCTTTGGTTGTGAAAAATGGAAGGAAAAAGACTTGCATTTATATCGAGATAGTAAGAACTGCAGATGCTGGAGCCAGAGATAACACAATGTGAAGCTGGAGGAACACAACTGTCCAGGCAGCATCAGAGGAGTAGGAAAGTTGATATTTCAGGTCGGGAGGAGGGGTGGGGCTGGGGAAGGTAGGTGGGATGGTGATGGGTGAGTGCAGGTAGGGAGTGGTGGGGATTGGTCAGGGAGGTGGGAGGAGCGGATACGTGAGAGAGAAGATGGACAGGTTCTATCAGGTCAAGGAGGCGGGGATGAGAGGGAGGGTTGGTCACGGAATGAGGCTGGGGATGGGGAGATTTTGAAACTGGTAAAATGCACATTGAGATCACTGGGTTGGAGGCTCCCAAGGCGGAATATGGGGTGCTGCTCCTTCAGTTTCTGGGTGGCATCACTGTGACACTGGAGGAGGCCCAGGATAGATATGCCTTCCAGGTAGTGGGAGAAGGAGTTAGAACAAAAGAACATAAGAACTAGGAGCAGGAGTAGGCCATCTGGCCCCTCGAGCCTGCCCTGCAATTTAATAAGATCATGGCTGATCTTTTTGAAACTCAGCTCCACTTACCAGCCCACTCACCATAACCCTTAATTCCTTTACTGTTCAAAAATTTATCTAGCCTTACCTTAAACACATTCAGCGAGGTAGCTTCAACCGCTTCACTGAGCAGGGAATTCCACAGATTCACAACCCTTTGTGTGAAGAAGTTCCTCCTGACCTTAGTCCTACATCTGTTTCCCTTTATTTTGAGGCGATGCCCTCTAGTCCTAGTTTCACCTGCTAGCAGAAACAACCTCCCTGCCTCCACCTTATCTATTCCCTTCATAATCTTATATGTTTCTATATATGTTGAAATGGCTCGCAATTGGAAAGTGTTGTCGTTGATTAGTGAGTCTGGTCGTGTTGTGTCTTCCTGTTGTGGTCTGTCTCAGAGGTAATGGCAGATTGTGCTTTTCTGTTCCTTTTAAAGACTCCATAAAGGTGCTCCGTTCTGCTTTGCATAGTTCCAGGTTGCTGCACTGTGTTGTGGCTCATTTAGGTAGTATCCTGATGCAGCTCCGTTCGTGGGCGTTGGGGTGGTTGCTAGTGTAATTGAGTATCTGGTCCATATGTGTAGTCTTTCTATATACACTAGTCTGGAGTTCCCCATTGTTTTTGCTTTCTACCAGGAAGGGTAGTCAGTTGTTGTTCTCTTCTTCTTTCATGAATTTTAACCTGGTGAGGATGTTGTTCATGTGTCGGTGGGTTTCTTCTAGTTTTGCGTGTTTAATAATCATGAAGGTGTCATCTGCACAGCGGACGCAAAGGTTGAGTTGTACAGTGGGGAGCGCTGAGATAATAAGGTGTGGAGTGGATGAACACAGCACCAAAGGCATTGCTCATGGGGATAAAGTATTGGTGCAGTTACCAATGGTAGGTGATCCCTTCAAAGCAGGGTTTAGTCGTCTCTATCAGACTGAGAAGAAGGTAAGTCAGGTGAATTATCTGGTCACGAGACTAGATAAATATCAGGTGAACATGCTGAAACCTTACTATTACAGAGAAAGGAAACTGGAGAAACAAGTGTTAATTACTGCAACTCAGAGTGAGGAATCAAATCCAGACGATTTGGATTTTGATGTCCCTCAAAATAAAATGAATGATGAAGAAATCTTTAAAGAATGGGGTAGGGTAGTGAGCTGTCTGTCCCAGGAATAGAGAACTGATATGAAAGACTTGTTACAGCACTATGAGGACATATGTAGGAATAGAATGGGGAGGACTCACACTATAGTACATGAGGTTGATGTGAGGAATGCTATTCTGATAAAACCACACCCCCATGAGCTTAATCCTGTCAAAGCGGTGCAGGTACAGAAGGAAGTAGAAGCGATGGTCCAAGAAGATGTCACAAAGTTGAGTCAAAGCGAGTAGAGTTCGCCAATTGTGTTGGTTCCTAAACCTGATGGTACTCATGATTCTGTGTCGGTTATGGGAAGGTCAGTGTTGTGACCACATCTGACTCATGCCCAATTCCAAGGCTGGAGGACTGTGTGGTAAAAGTTGGACAAGCCACTTATATCACAAATTTGGACTAACTTTACAGTTACTGGCAAGTATCTTTGCCGGAGAGACAGAGAGAAGTTTCTACTTTTGCAACCCCAAATGGACTATATCATATTAAACCCTTTGGTATGAAGAATGTACCACCACATTTCAAAGACTTAATGAACAGAGTTGTTGCAGGATTGACTAATTGTGCTGTCTACATAAATGACTTAGTGATCTTTAACCATTCGTGGAAAGATCACATGGAGCATTTGGCAGAGTTGTTCGAGAGGCTACGGAAGGCAAATTTGGTCATAAACTTGGCAAAATCAGAATTTGCGAAGGTGGAAGTGACGTTCTTAGGACACAACATCGGACACAGACACATGACACTGAGAAATATGAAGACAAAAGCCATCGAGGAATTTCCGAGACCATCCTTGAAGAAGGAAGTGTTAAAATTTTTAGGATTGAGCAGATTCTCTAGGAAATGAGTAGCATAGTGGAACTGTTGACGGATTTGTTAAAAAGGAACATGAAATTTCAGTGAACAGAACAATGCCAGGAGGCATTTGAGAATTTAAAAGTAGTGTTAGCCACAGCACCAATTTTAGCTACACCAAATTTCTGAAACCCTTTAATGTTGCCATCGAGGCAGGCAATGTAGATGTTGGAGCTGTGTTGTTACGGGAGGTGATTGTGGAATTGAAAGGGAAATCAGTTATTTTTCAAAAAAACTAAATATCCACCAGAAAAAAATTCAACCATTGAAAAAGAGTTATTGAGTGTAGTACTGGTCTTACAACATTTTAATGTTTACATTGCAAACATTGCATTAGCATTGTTTGTGTGCACTGATCACAATTCTTTGGTATTTCTGGAAAGATTTAAGGACAAGAACATCAGGTTATTTCATTGGAGTCTTATGTTACAAACATTTAATTTATAGATTGAACATGTCATGGGTCATGAAAATATCAAGGATGCTTTCTCACGGGTTTAAAAGAAAAATGTTTATATAAGGTACAAACAGTAGTATTCAATATTACATGAACTGAGAATTGGTATGATGTGTAACTTTAGATTAATGAGCTATGGATCTCCTAATATAACGGAGTTAAGTTTTAAAAGAAAAGAAATGAAGCCAATTTTTCATAAAGTGGGTGGTGTTGTGAAGTTGGGTGGAGTACTTGTGGATTGGGAGGCAGGAAGTTAGAATTTGGCACTTGTGGAATGCTAAGGGGGAAAACAGTGTGTGGTCCCCTTAAAAATGTCATAGAATCCCTACAGTTTGGAAACAGGCCCTTTGGCCCAACAAGTTCACACTGACCCTCAGACCATCCCAACCAGACCCATCCCCCTGTAACCCACCTAATCTACACATCTCTGATCATTATGGGCAATTTAGCATGGTCATTCCACCCAACCTGCACATCTTTGGACTGTGGGAGGAAACCGGAGCACCCAGAGGAAATCTGCGCAAACATAGGGAGAATGTGTAAACTCTACACAGACAGTTACCCAAGGGTGGAATCGAATCCTAGGCCCTGGCAGCAGCCCTGAGGCAGCAGTGCTAACCACTGAGCCACCGTGCCACCTGATGATGTGCTTTTTCTATGCTTAGAGATTCAAAAAAGATGTCTTTGGGCAGCAGCTTGTTGATTTGTAGGTGCACAGACAGCACCTGAACTGAAACATTTTTATCAAAAAGCTGTACAGTTAGCAACCCAGGAGCAGTTTTTTTTTTATACCAAGACAACCAAGACGAATAAAGTTACACATCATACCAATTCTCAGTTCATGTAATATTGAAAACTACTGTTTTTGTACCTTATAAGAACTAAGAACATAAGAACTAGGAGCAGGAGTAGGCCTTCCGGCCCTTCCAGCCTGCTCCGCCATTCAACAAGATCATGGCTGATCTTTTCGTGGACTCAGATCCACTTACCCGCGCTCTCACCGTATCCCTTAATTCCTTTATTGTTCAAAAAAAATCTACCTTAGCTTTAAAAACGTTTACTGAAGTAGCGTCAACTACTTCACTGGGCAAGGAATTCCATAGATTAACAACCCTCTGGGTGAAGAAGTTCCTTCTCAATTCAGTCCTAAATCTGCTCCCTCTAATCTTGAGGCTATGCCCTCTTGTCCTAGCTTCACCTGCCAGTGGGAACATCCTCTCTACTTCTATCTTATCTATTTCCTTCATAATTTTATATGTTTCTATAAGATCCCCCCATAATCTTCTGAATTCCAATTAATATAATCCCAATCTACTCAGCCTCTCCTCATAAGACAACCCCCTCAACTCCGGAATCAACCTAGTGAACCTCCTCTGCACCCCCTCCAGTGCCAGTACATCCTTTCTCAAATAAGGAGACCAAAACTGCACACAGTACTCCAGGTGTGGCCTCACCAGCACCTTGTACAGCTGCAACATAACCTCTCTGCTTTTAAACTCAATCCCTTTAGCAATGAAGGACAAAATTCCATTTGCCTTCCTAATTACTTGTTGTACCTTCAGACCAACCTTCTGTGATTCATGCACAAGGACACCCAGGTCCCTCTGCATAGCAGCATGCTGCAACTTTTCACCATTCAAGTAATAATCCTTTTTACTATTACTCCTACCAAAATGTATGACTTCACATTTATTTACATTGTATTCCATCTGCCAGACCTTTGCCCATTCACTCAATGTATCTATGTTCCTCTGCAAAGTTACACAGTCCTCTGCACACTTTGCTCTGCCACTCATCATAGTGTCATCTTAGTGTCATATAAACATTTTTCTTTTAAACACATGAGAAAGCATCCTCGATAATATTTTCACGACCCATGACATGTGCAATCTGTAAATTAAATGTTTGGAACATAAGACTCCAATGAAATAATCTGGTGCTCTTGTCCTTAAATCTTTCCAGAAATACCAATCAATTTCAACCAGGCACTTAGATACCCAAAAATCCAAATAAATTTAAATCTGGTAGTCTTGACAACATAGGGCCAATCCTATTTTAAGAAATTGATATGTTATCAAGGGTATAAAAGAAGAGGCAGTTGGGCAAAGACAGGAGAATGAACTGCTATCTGCTAGAGATAACAGCTCTCAGCTCTTAGGGAGAACACCATCTATTCACAATGGCACTCCTAGCTAAGATTGGTGACAGAAGAATTCACAGAGAAAGCATTCCTGACAGAACATTCAATGGAGAAGGCATAGAGCCATCTGGAAACATGTAATCTTGCTGTAATTTTGAGAGACTAGATTTTTTTTGTTTTATATTTATGTAAATGAGGCTTGTATTTATTGGAACGGCATACCATTAGAAGCTTGTTTTATTCGGAAATAGTTAATAGTTAGAAGTGGGTTTATTCGGTTTGTTAATAGTTTATGTAATTTTGTTCACTGTTAGATTACATAAATAAATTATTACTTGTTGATTGTAAAGTAAATGTCAGGGATTTGTTTTATTTAATCACTAGAAGTTGCTGAAAAGCAGGTTACACCACTTTTCACACTTCTTTTACAGATTAAAAGGTGAAGCACTTCTTTTTGTGTGTTTTGGTTTCAGTTTTCAGAGGATTGGTTAATCTCTACTTTATAGCTCATCACTCCAGTTTTTTCACAGCTACATTGTGCCCTGAGCTCAGTAAGTTTTATACTTACTTTGTGCTGCTGCTCTGCCTTCTGACTGCTCCCTGCAGACTAGGCCGTGATCCCTGAGCTCAGTTCATTTTATACTCACTCTGTGTTGCTGCTCCACCCTCTTACTGCTCCCTACAGAATAGTCCATAATTGCCAAACTCAGTTCGGTTTTAATTCACTCTGTGCTGCTGCTCCGCCCTCTGACTGCTCCCTGCAGACTAGGCCATAATCGCCGAACTCAGTTTGTTTTTAATTCACTCTGTGCTGCTCCACTCTCTGACTGCTCCCTGCAGTAAGAAGGGGAAAGTTCAAAGGAGTTGTGGTGGCAGGTTTTTTTACACAGAGTGGTAGGTGCCTGCAATGCGCTGCCTGGTGTGACGGTGGAGGCAGAAACAATAGGGACGCTTAAAGGGCTTTTAGATAGACGCATGAATAAGCAAGGAAAAGAGTGATATGAACCAATGGCAGGGAGAAGGGATTAGCTTACCTCTTCTGTAACCTCTCTGAAGCCTCTACATCCTTCCTGTAATGTGGCACTTGGAATTGAACACAATAGATCGCCCCGCTCGAGGATTACTTTAATTTCGCATGATGTTGGGCACAACATCCTGGGCCAAAGGACTTGTTCCCACACTGGACTGATCTATGTTCTATGTACTCCCATTTTGATAATTCTTTCATAGTGTAGAACAGTAGGTGTTGGTGGAGGGAAGCCACACCCTTCTTTCACAGCAGTCAGCTAGTATACTCTGACAGTTAAAGGTTCTTGGACAGCCACTGTAAAAGGGCAAGTACATAATGGCATCAACATTTACTTGAGATCAACCCATACTTGTGTATATATGGTTTTTCAATGCTCAATGGGTTGGTGCAAGGTTCGGCCTCACACTACAAATTACGTGAAACATGTTCAGGTGCTTATCATGAATGAAGTTATTCTTCCTGTCCCTCTTACCTTAAAGTCTTTTGGTAGAGATACAGGAATTTTCAATGGCAATGCATTCTGGTTTACTATATGAGGAAGCTACATTTTGACCCCCTCATACCCATGTCTCCTCACAGATTTATGGAGAAAAGCTTGTGTTCATTCAAAAGCTCGACAATGCCTTTAACTTTGAGGCAATTTACATGAATTAGTCTGGGTTGTGTTTATGCTCTACACTCTTGTCCTCCCAAGTTCGTCATCTAAATTTATCTATATATTCTCTTCTCCCCATCTATGCTATTTGTTTCAAATGATTTGTGTGGTAACAAATTTCTTGTTGTAACCAATATCTGGGTAAAGTATTTGGCTTAACGAGTGACTATTTTGTATGTCTGAGCCCTATTTCTGATCCATCCACATGTGAATGGATGCCCCTCCCTCTACAGCATTTAAAACAATTTCACCAATGTTCACCTGTTCAACTACTTGTGAAGAGATGTTGGCATTTGTTGCTAGCTGGCATTGGCTTCCTTACCAACACTGGGTTGGATTTGACATAATTGATATTTAGAATCTGGGATGGTTCAATTTCTGACTCAACTGAGTAGACATCGACACAGCAAGTTTAGATGATCCAACAACGATATTATCCACTTGGAAAATGTCTATTTTGACAAACAAATCTGAATTTACTTCCTCAACATTTTCCATCGTCCTCTGAATGTGAGATGTTTTCAAAATTGCTCTCACATAACATTCTTTCCCCTTTCATTCTCTTGGTGCCTTGTGTAAGTCTGTTGGCTGAAGGAGCTTGTATTTATATAGCACCTTTTACGACCTCACTACATCCTGAAGCACTCCACTGTAAAGGGAGTACTTGGAAACACAGGAGTAATTGTGCTGTCAGATTATCAGCAGCCAATTCACACACAGTGTGGTATCACAAGCAGTAGGGGGTAAAAGAGAAAGTCATCATAGTCTTACCAGACCAAAAGGCTGCTCTCTCATGAGAGAGAGATGACTAGTGATGGTTTAACATGAGGGTCACAAACCTCCAGTCAGGGGAGAAGTTAGAAGGAGAGTCCTTCATGGTAACCTTGGCTGGTGCACGATTTGAACCCACACTGTTGACATCACACACCAGTGAACCAACCAACTCAGCTGATCAACCCTTCCACCAGTAGGAAGGCAGAGCAGGCTCAAAGGACCGAATGGCCTACTACTGCTCCTATTTTCTGTGTTTTCTATGTTTCTACATTTCTCTTGCCAGGCACTTGAATTGTGAAAACGTTACTTGCAGTTTGGCACCCAAACCTGGCTAGTGTGTTAGTTTTGCTTCATTTGGGCAGGGACTGCTTCAGTATCTGAGGAGTCGTGAATGGGGCTGAACATTGTGCAATCATCGGAGAACCTCCCCATTTCTGACCTAATAATGGAGGAAAGGTTGCTGGAGAAACAGCTGAAGATCATTGGGCCTAGGACACTAGTCTAGGACATTCATTGAACAATGAGGCACTTGGGATGACCAAGTTATCAAATCTAGATCATTTTCCGACACTTCCGCCATCTGCAGTCAGACCCCACCACCAAAGACATCTTTCCCTCCCCACCCTTATCTGCCTTCCGGAGGGACCACTCCCTCCGCGACTCCCTTGTCCGCTCCACACTCCCCTTCAGCCCCACCACACCCGGCACTTTTCCTTGTAACCGCAGGAAGTGCTACACCTGCCCCCACACCTCCTCCCTCACCCCAATCCCAGGCCCCAAGAAGACTTTCCACATCAGGCAGAGGTTCACCTGCACATCTGCCAATGTGGTATACTGCATCCGCTGTACCCGTTGTGGCTTCCTCTACATCGGGGAAACCAAGCGGAGGCTTGGGGACCGCTTTGCAGAACACCTGCGCTCAGTTCGCAAC
>JAHRHZ010000266.1:8989644-9010310 GCA_024137785.1 Ginglymostoma cirratum | reverse complement strand
TCCTCCCTGGACTGACCTATCTCCTCCCTACCCCCCGACCTACACTCACCTTTACTGGCTCCATTCCCGCCTCTTCGACTTGTCTGCCTCCTCTCCACCTATCCTCTCCTCTATCCATCCTCTATCCGCCTCCCCCTCTCTCCCTATTTATTTCAGAACCCTCTTCCCCTCCCCCATTTCTGATGAAGGGTTTAGGCCCGAAACGTCAAGTTTTCCTGCTCCTATGATGCTGCTTGACCTACTGTGTTCATCCAGCCCCATGCTTGTTATCTCGGATTCTCCAGCATCTGCAGTACCTTTTATCTCTGATATCATTTTAAACTTATCATTCTTTTGTCTAAAGAATATTTTAAGTTTCTAATTTATAACATACAGATTCTTATTCTCTTTCTGTGCATAATTTGTTGTCAGACAATGAAATATGTACAGTTAATTCAGCTGCTCTTTACAATTCTCTCCCAATTTGTAAATAAGATTTGCGTGTAATGTTCAAATGTGGACAGTGTTGTGTGCTTACCAGACAACGGCCCTGTCCATACAGTGACATTTCTGAAGTTTCTGTAAATGACAACTTCTGTGCCTCACGGCAGAGGTTGCATAACTGTGGCAGACCAGGAAGGACATTTGTAAAAGATTGTATTTCAATCCAAACATTCTCCTTTTCCCCAAAAACACAAAATGGATTTGAATGCATTATTTGTAACCAAGTTATCCCAGTTAGCCAAGATGTGTCAGTTGTCACACATTAGCTGTTGATTACTATCATAGGTCTCTGCGTATTCATTGCACACATAGTCTTTAAATTGTGCTGGAAAATTAATAGTATGCATGCATGTTGTAGTTGATTTTTCTTCTAGGAGCTGTCCATATCCCTGGTAATGCTGTTCTCATGTACTTTGTTGCTGCTGCATTACCTATTCCTATTCTATTTCAATTGTTAGGTTGCTGTGAAACCCCAGGGCTATGGCTGATCTGTGGGCTGTGCAGGTTGTCAGTCACATCTTCCTGATCATTTGCCCGAAATTGGTGGATAGCTCCTCCAGCTACCTGTGGTTGTGACCATAAACCTGGTCATTGACTTTCATCATTCAATCTTGTGTGTGATTGAGATGACAACCGCTCCAAACAGGTTCCAACCTGTCACTTAGACTGAGCTTTTTTACTTTGTACTCTGCCTGGTACTCTAATGAAGGAGATGGAGGCATAGTGGTAATCTAGACAAGTAGCCAAAAACTCAGGCTAATGATTGAGGGACATGGGTCAAATCACACCACGATATACAGTGAACTTGAATTCAATAGAAAGCTAGACTAATGTGGCCAAGAAACCATCGCTGACTGTTGTACAAAACTGATTCCGTTCACTTCTGTACTTTAGGAAGGGAAACCTGCCATTCCTACCTAGTCTGCCCTACATGTGACTCTGGACCCACAGCAATGTGGTTGACTCTAACTGCCCTCTGGGAATTTAGAGGCGAGAAATAAATGCTGGCCCAGCCAGCAGCACCTGTGAGTGAATTTTTAAAAGGTGCTTTTAAAGCAGACAGTGTGCCCTTGATACTTTCAGTTCTTTCATCACTATTTCTAGGATCACTTGGAGAGTCGTGTTTTGTTGATGGTTTTTTGACTAGAGCAGGGTGCCTATCTGCTGTACTCAATGCCTCTGCTGGCTGATAACTCTCACAGCATGATGAGCTGCTTCTTCACATTGAGTCTGGAAGATTTCATCCTCTGATTTTGCATCCTTCACTGTCTTCATCAGGAACGCCACTCTCGACAGCATGTCGGTCATGTAGATTCGCTACCCTTGGTATCTTTGTAAGTGTAGTCACATTCTTTAGAGTGAATGATGAAAACAGCTTGATGAAAACACCTTGCCATGGTTGGCAAAAAATTGACTCTAGGTTTGTCTCTTCAAAGCAGGTATTGATAAAAATATCAACAAGCATAGGGAATGACCAACTGAGATCAACATCAGTCCATTTACATTAATACCCTGGATGCAAATGCAATGGATTGAGCTTGCTGCATTAGGATGGCTCGAAGTCTTGTCTCAGTAGCATCACCCTGTTGGGTGACTTCATCATTTGCAGCATAGCATTTGAGGTTAGCTCAGTTGGCTAGATGGCTGGCTTGTGATGCACAGTGATGTTAAAAGTGTGGGTTGAGTTCCTGCACTGACCAAGATTACTGTGAAGGATTCTCCTTCTCAACATCTTGCCATTGCCTGAGGTATGGTAACCTTCAGGTTAAACTCCCTCTCTTTAATGTGAGAGAGTAACCTATACGCTGGTAAGACTCTGGCACCTTTAGTATTTCAGCAATGGCACTTGTTACTTGATTTAAGTAAATGCTGCTTCTTGCTCTGGGACTCAATACTCCTGCATATTCTTGGCTCAGTTGATGCCAATGGCTCACACTTCATGAGAAATTGGGAAGTACTTTGCCAGATCATTGACAAATCCACCAAACCATTTTGCTGCTTTTCCATTAGCTAGTTGCAGTGTCTCTGATTCAGCTTCTGCCTTTTTGAGATCTGGGTACATTTTGCTTCAGTACACAGCCTATATACGTGACTTTGTGCATCTCTAATTCCAATATTTTCTTCTTAACATTCAGGTTCATCTAGTTAGCTCTGTCCAGTAGCCACATTACATTTGGATTTTAGTCACCATGGCTTCTTTCCTAGTGGCTCCACATCCATCAGGTCATCCATTTAGCTACTACTCCAGGAAGATCACAATCTTCTGTTGGTTGTGTAGGAATTCCTGAAAGCCGTGAATGGGCTCGTAATGTAACCTGTCCTCTCAACAGGGCTATGGACCCATCACATGGCAACTAAAAAAAATGAGGCTATGTTAAGCCATTACACACAGGTCTGATACATCAGTGTCTACCTAATACTTTTATGTTGATCTGATGTTTTCCTTCTGTAGTCCTCATTCCAACCACCACAAGCCATGTATCACTTATTGGTCTGACTGAACCAACCGAATGTATGGTGTACAGTGATTCATCAGAATCTTCAGCAAACATTTCTCCAGTGGGCAATGCACTTGCTAGTTGTGTTTCCTTCTCATCATACACTTACGTGCAAAATACTTCAGGTTTTTCAGCAGGAACATTGATTTTCTCACACTGAACGTACCTTCTTTCCCTTTGCAAGATCTCATTTATAGCATTTGCACCCTGCCCTTAGTGATTTTGCGGCTCTTTGGGCATGGGCTATCTATCAGCATAATGCAAGACCTAGTCTGATCTGCCATGAATATGCTCCAGCTTTTGAGTTAAAACTTGCAGTGTGTTTCATGAACTTTTAAGTTCCTTTCCTGAGAGCATGTTTCTCCTCTTTCAGTAAACTTATCCTCACTGCAGGCTCTCTTATACTAAATGCTTCACTGTCTTTAACTGGGGCATCTTTTATTTGCACAAATTCATGGAATTCTGTGAGAAGAGTTAACAAAGTCACATAACCTGTTCTGAGGAAAGGTCACCGGACTCGAAACATTAACTCTGATTTTTCTTCATAGATACTGCCAGACCTACTGAGCTTTTCCAGCAACTTCTGTTTTTGTGAAAAAGGCACAAATTGACAATTGATTCAGAGACAGTAGGAACTGCAGATGCTGGAGAATCTGAGATAACAAGGTGTAGAGCTAGGTGAACACAGCAGGCCAAGCAGCGTCAGAGGAGTGGGAAAGCTGACATTTCGGGCCTAGGCCCTTCTTCAGAAAATTGACAATTGATTCTGTTTCACTCAGGTCCTAATATTGAGCACGTTCCATTTGTAAGTTAAGTCTACCTGAGGTTCATTCCAAGCTTTAAAATTACAATTGCTTCTTTACTGATCCTAACGTCTTTGCCTTAATTATCAATTGGTCGAGATTTGCCACCTTTTGAGTGAAGATGAGTAAGGCTCAAATATTTCTATTGCTTGAGCTGAATGGAAAACACAAACCAAGATCTCAATATAGACAAAAGATACAGAAAAGGTGCGATTAGGATCCAAGTTATCAGAATATTACAGCTGAAGATTTGCCTCAATTGGAATTGATCATTCAAAAGTCACTCTTACAACTGTAAGATAGTAAGAGAGAAAGAGAGAGAAAGAAAATGGGACACCACTGCTGCCTTTTTTAACTGCATGATTATTTCTCCTCTTGATCTTTTCCAGTTCACTCCCTACTTTAAGGAACACGACAGAGATGATTTTTTGCATGGGGTGTTCTCCCATTTGTTAACATGAATTCAGTTCAAATGTTATGGGGATCAGGAAAAAAAATGTTTCTTTCCTTAGTTCACAAATGAAAGTCAGAAAGCACTGTTAATATCACCCCACACTCTCTGCAATGTAATTCACAGCTGTACTTATTAAACTGAAAAATTAATTTAAATTGCTCTTGTGTGCTGCACCATACAGGCAAAAACATATGAGCCAAAGTAGGCTATTCTGCCCTTTTGAGTCTACTCCACTATTCAATATTAATATGGCCGATTTTCTATCTCAACACCACATTCCTGCTTTCTCTCCGTACCTCCCAATGGCTTCAATATATAAAAATACATCAATCTCTTTCATGATTATACTCAGTGACCCAATCTCCACAGCCGTCTGAGGTGGCGAATTCCACAGACTGGCCAATCTCTGAATGACGAAATATTTCCTCATCTCAGTCCTTAATGGTCTACGCCATATCCTGAGGCTGTGTACACTGGTTTTATATTCACCAATAAGGGGAAACATTGTCTCTGTATCAAGTCTGTCCATTCCTTAGAATTTGTACATTTTCGATCAGATCTCCTCTCGTCCTTCTAAACTCCAGTGAATACAGGGCTAGTTGAACTGATCCCTCCTCATAGGATAGTCCTGTCACCCTTGGTATCAATCTAAAGAACCTTCACTCCATTCCCCCTATGGCAAGTATATCCTTTCTTAGGTGGAGAGACACTATAGTATAGATGCAGTCTTACCAAGGCCCTGTACAACGACAGGAAGACATCAGTCATAAGCAACAATTTATCATCAAATAAGTTGAGTATAAACCTCTATTGGAATGGATGGCTCAGCTGTCTGACTGATGGTTGCTTCTGTGCACTGTCAGAGCACTGACTCAAGGTGTGTAGGAAGCAAAAACCTGCAATCCATGTTACCAAATATCTGGAGTGGAGAAATTTGAGGTGAAAACTCTAGTGACACAAACAAGGGTGGGAAACCTTACATAACTCAAGAGCAATTTTAGTAGCATTGAAGGGTATGAAAAGAAGTGAATGGAAGTCTGACACTAGAGACACAAATCTTTATAATTATGACATTTGAACAAATGTTGTGTGGTTAGCTGCATCTTAACGAAATATATCTTGATGCACTTGACGTCTTCATTTGGGGGATGTGGATGTTGCTGACTGGGCTATGCTCAATCCTAGTTGCCTTGCAACCAGAACAGAGTCCATGGACCAAAGGACCATTTTCTATGGTGGAGACCTCTATGGTAGTGGTGGTGAGCTGTCTCCGTGGACCGCTACAGTTCATTTGATGCGGGTAGAACCACCATGTTGTTAGGGAGTGTGTTACAGGATTTTGACCAAGCAAAGGAACAGTGATACATTTCCAAGCTTGGGCGGCAAGTGGTTTGGAGGGGAACCTGTAGGTGGTGGTGTCCCAGTATCTGCTGTCCTGGCCTTTCCAGATGGTAGCGCTGTCTGTTTGGAAGGTGCTACTTAAGGAGCCTCGGTGAATGTATGCAGTACATCTTATAGATGGCACACCCTATTGAAACTAAGCATTCGTGATGGAGGGAATGAATTTTTATGGATGTGGTGTCAGTTAAGTGGGCTGCTTTGTCTTGGATGGTGCCAAGCTTCCTCGGATGTTGTTGGAGCCACACCCATCCAGGCAAGTGGAAAGTATTCCATCACAGTCCTGACTTGTGCCTTGTAGATGGTGGACAGGCTTTTGTGAGTCAGGAGATGAGTTAACTCAGTGCTATATTCCTCATCTCTGACCTTACTCTTCTCAGAATCAGAGAAGTGTTATGTTACAGAGGGAGGTCATTCAGCCCCTCATGCCTGCATCTCTTGTATTCACAGTAATTTATGTGGCCATTCCTGTTTAGCTTCTGGTAAATTGTAACTCCCAGTGTGTGGATATGAGATGATTCAGTGATGGTTATCCCATTGAATGTCAGCAAGTGAAGTACCTTCTCCAGGGCAATGAAGGAAGGGCAATAAATGCTGGCCCAGACAGCAATGCACACAGCCAATAAATAAATGTGAAAAAGCTGTTTGAAGTGCACTAACAAAGAGATATTTTCTTTCCCAGCGTTTTGAAACAGTTACGATCATGGACGTTAACCTTGGAATATTGAGATTGGCTTATGTCACATAGAGTTCCTGACACAGTGACTCCAGTTCACTACTTGCTCCTCTGGATGTCCATCTTAGGCAGCAGGTGCCAACAGCTTGGGGGCACATTCTATGGGTAGTGAACATATACACCCCATGCTCATTTGGCATCTAATGCATACCAGGTTCTCTGTACTTTCATGGCACATTTCTAGTTGATCCCATACGTCCTTGTTTTTCAAGGACTGCAATTTCCTCTCCACAGTGGTCGAAAAGGTCCTCGACCGCATCTCTCGCATTTCCCACAACTCATCCCCCACACCCCCTCTCCGCAATAACAACAAAGATAGAATCCCCCTTGTCCTCATGTACCACCACCCCCAACCTCCGGATTCAACGCATCATCCTCCGCCACTTCCGTCACCTGCAATCTGACCCCACTACCAAGGACATTTTTCCCTCCCCACCCTTATCTGCCTTCTGGAGGAACCGCTCTCTCTGTGACTTCCTTGTCAGCTCCACCCCCCCCACTAGCCCCACCATACCTGGCACTTTTCCCTGCAACTGCGGGAAGTGCTACACCTGCCCCTACACCTCCCCTCTCACCCCCATCTCAGGCCCCAAGAAAACCTTCCACATTAAACAGATGTTCACCTCACATCTACTAATGTGGTATATATAATGTGGTATATATATCCGCTGTTCCCGATGTGGCCTCCTCTATATTGGGGAAACCAAGCGAAGGTTTGGAGACTGCTTTGTGGAACACCTATGCTTGGTTCGTGACAAACAACTGCACCTCCCAGTCGTGAACCACTTCAACTACCCCTCCCACTCCTTGGACGACATGTCCATGCTGGGCCTCCTCCAGTGTCACAACGATGTCACCTGAAGGCTGCAGGAACAGGACCTCATATTTCGCTTGGGAACCCTGCGGCCCAATGGTCTCAATGTGGAATTCACAAGCTTCAAAATTTCCCCACCTTTGACCTCACCCCAAGACCAGCCCATCTCATCCCCACCTCCTTGACCTGTTTGTCTTTTCTCCCACCTATCCGCTCCTCCCACCTCACTTCCCAATCCCCCACCCCCACTTACTACCTACTAGCCTCATCCCCTCCTCCTTGACCTGTCTGTCTTCCCTCAACTGACCAACCCCTATCCCAACTCCCGACCTACACTCACCTTTACTAGCTCCATCCTCATCTCCTTGTACTGTCCGTCTTCTCTCCATCTATTTGCTCCTTTATCTACCTTCCATCATCGCCTCCCCTTCTCTCTATTTATTTGAGTTCCCTTCCCCTCCCCTATTTCTGAAGAAGGGTCCAGACCCGAAACGCCAGCTTTCCTGCTCCTCTGATGCTGCTTGGCCTGCTGTGTTCATCCAGCTCTAAATCTTGTTATCTCAGATTCTCCAGCACTGGCAATTCCTACTGTCTCTCCAGTTCATTTATAGCAAGTTTCTTCACTTCAATGAAATTTTGTGTGCACTGACAACCATCATTGCTGTGTTGTTGCAGGGCTAACAAATGGGTACTGGGCTCACAGAATGGACCAGGCTGCATCTTAGGGATTCTGACACGTTCTGTTAGTGCTCATTCAGTGAAGCTCCCAGTCTCCTCCCTGCTTTACATTGTCTTGTATTTTTGTGCTTTATGATCTCAGGCAGTGCTACCAGGCTCATAGTATGTCCGTTTTGCTTTGTCCTTTAGCATGGACACAAGGCCAGGAAGTTTGCCCTGGTTGTCAGTAATAGCTGACTTAGTACAACATTGCGTACCAGGCAAGCAGTCTGGAGGTATCCTGCACAGTTCATGTTATTTACCCTGGTCATGGCACATAAGGGGAAATTGATGCCCAGTTTTTAAGAGAGAGACCTGATGGACAGTGCACAGATTGCTATGTGGCACCATGCTACATCAATCTCATTCTTTACCATATCCCAGCTGCTTATCTGCCAAATGTTTTGCACATTCTTCAACCAAAAGTCTCAAAGTCTATGGGGAGATGTCCTCAGTCATGTCAAGGGAGACAGCTTACAATCTGGTGGTCCCAATACAGTATGTCAAGGACAGCCTCTGATATCAATCCAGAGACTTAGACATGGTCAGTCAGCTGCTTGAGGAAGTCAAGGCAGAATGCTCTCCTGGTGGGGTGAGAGTCCAAACATTATTCGCTTCACCAAACATTTTTGCTCTTTCAGCCTTACCATGAGCTGTTTTATCCTGGCATGCATGAAATGGAGGGATTGATTGAGATGAGAGTAGGCGGCACTGCTGTTAGTGCTGGTGCAGGTGAGGGAAAGGAGGTGCAGTGACTGGAGTGAATGAGTGAGCAGATGGCACAGAGGGCGTTAAGAATGGTGTTGTTCGGGGTGGGAACAGGGTGAGTACTGGTATAGGTGAGAGTGAGTGAGGGAAGATGCTGCAAGCAACGGTGTGAGTGGTACAGAACGAGACTCAGTGGGAGGTGGGTGCAGTCACAGAGATTGAGCCATGCGAGGTAAAAGAGAAAAGGGTGGCACTTACCGTGGCAAAGCAGAACGGGTGACTGACCTTCTTCCTACACTGCTGGCCATTCCTTCAGGTAGCTGGGAGGAACATAGCCTCTTAGGGAAAAAGGGCAGCCCTTCTTTGCACCATCCTGTCCATCAGGTCTCTCTCTTAAAAACTGGGCATCAATTTCCCCTTATGCGCCATGACCAGGATAAACTGTGCAGGATGCCTCCAGACTGCTTGACTGGTACACAATGTTGTACTAAGTGAGCGCTGGCACTAGGGATCTGGAACTATCCGGATAGAGATAGCTGCAAAGAATCAGGGTAACATCAGTCAAGAGTGAAGCCACCCGCTACAGAGTTAATGATGTGGGGCTGGGGGACGACAGACTGAGAAATTCTCTCAGCCTCACAGAGAGAAAACCTCCATCAAAATTGACAAAGGTGGCAATCGACTTCTGATAGCACATAGTCCTCAGTTTCTTCTTCTGTAGATGCTGCCCAGCCTCATTTTCTGGTTTTGTTTGTGTTATCCCTGGCCAAAGTCTATCCTTGATCAGATTACCAGATTAGTGTTCGTCCGCCAATCTGGCCTGGCATTGTGGAGCCAACTTCTGGCTGCCAGAGGAAAAGGGTGTTCAAGAACAACAACATCAGATTTGACATCAAGATCATGGTTTACAGAGCATGGTTCCCATCATCCTCTATAACTCTGAGACATGGACTGTCTACAGCAGACACTTCAAGGTGCTGGAGCAGTACCATCAACGCTGACCGTGCAAGTTCCTGCAAATCCGCTGGAAAGAAAGACTCACCAACACCAGCGCCCTCGACCAGGCCAACACCTCCAGCATCGAGGCACTAACCACCCTTGACTGGTTACCATGGGCTTGGCATGCCATCCACGTGACTGACACGAGACACCCCAACCCCAAGTGCTCTCTTCCCCGACTCTGAAATGGCAGGCAAGCCCCAGGGGGACAGAGGAAGCACTTCAGTGATCCCCTCAAGGCCTCACTGGTGAAGTGCGGCCGACCCACAGACACCTGAGAATCACTGGTCCAAAGCCGTCCAAAGTGGAGGAAGAGTATCTGGGAAGGCGTTGAACATCTCGATCTGGAACATGCCATCTGGAAAACAGTGGAAGCCAGGTGAAAACAGTGGAAGGAGCAAGCTGCCACACCAATTCCCCACCCTTTCCTATCACCACCACCTGCCCCAAGTGTAACAGAGCCTATGGTAGCCATATCAGACAGTACAGCCACCTATGGACTCACCCTGCAAGTGGAAGAGAGTCATCCTTGTCTGTGAGGGACCGCTGTAATGATGATGATACCTGATTATTATCACGTTGCTGTTTGTGGGAGTTTGCTGTGCACAAACTGACTGCTATGACTCCTACATAACACCAGCAAGAAAACTTTCAAGCTACATTGCCTGCAAAAACACATTGGTGTATCCAGTGATAGTAGGAACTGCAGATGCTGGAGAATCTGAGATAACAAGGTGTAGAGCTGGATGAACACAGCAGGCCAAGCAGCATCAGAGGAGCAGGAAGGCTGACAGTTTGGGCCTAGACCCTTCTTCAGAAATGGGGGAGGGTAAGTGGGTTCTGAAATAAATAGGGAGAGAGGGGGAGGTGGATAGAAGATGGATAGAGGAGAAGGTAGTTGGAGAGGAGACAGACAGGTCAAAGAGGAGGGGATGGAGGCAGTAAACGTTAGAGTAGGTGGGGAGGTTGGGAGGAGATAAGTCAGTCCAGGGAGGACGGACAGGTCAAGGAGGTGGGATGAGTTTAGTAGGTAGGAGATGTGGGTGGGGCTTGAGGTGGGAGGAGGGGATAGGTGGGAGGAAGGACAGGTCAGGGAGGCGGGGACGAGCTGGGCTGGTTTTGAGATGCGGTACGGAGAGGGAAGATTTTGAAGTTTGTGATGTCCACATTGATACCATTGGGCTGCAGGGTTCCTAAGTGGAATATGAGTTGCTGTTCCTGCAACCTTCGGGTAACATCGTTGTGGCACTGCAGGAGGCCCAGGATGGAGATGTCATCTGAGGAGTGGGAGGAGGAGTTGAAATGGTTTGCGACTGGGAGGTGCAGTTGTTTAGTGCGAACCGAGCGTAGGTGTTCTGCAAAGCGGTCCCCAAGCCTCCGCTTGGTTTCCCCAATGTAGAGAAGGCCACAACGGGAACAGCGGATGCAGTATACCACATTGGCAGATGTGCAGGTGAACATTTGCTTGATGTGAAAATCTTCTTGGGGCCTGGGATGGGGGTGAGCAGGGAGGTGTAGGGACAGGTGTAGCACTTCCTGTGATTGCAGGGAAAAGTGCCGGGTGTGGTGGGGCTGGAGGTCGCCTCTCCCCTATAGAATGTGCAGCCCTCCGCTCCAATCCCAACCTCACCATAAAACCCGCAGACAAGGGAGGTGCAGTTGTGGTATGGCGTACTGACCTCTACATCGCTGAGGCCAGGCGCCAGCTCTCCGACACCTCCTCCTACCACTCCCTTGATCATGACCCCACCCCCGACCACCAAACCATCATCTCCCAAACCACCCACAACCTCATCACCTCAGGTGACCTTCCACCCACAGCCTCCGACCCTATTGTTCCCCAACCGCTTCTATCTCCTTCCCAAAATCCACAAACCTGACTGCCCTGGTTGACCCATCGTCTCCGCCTGCTCCTGCCCCATCGAACTTATCTCCACCTATCTCAACTCCATTTTCTCCCCCTTAGTCCAGGAACTCCCTACCTAAGTCGGTGATAACGCCCACACCCTCCACCTCCTCCAGAACTTCCAATTCCCCAGTCCCCAACACCTCATCTTTACCATGGATGTCCAGTCCCTATACACGTGCATTCCCCATACAGATGGCCTAAAGGCCCTCTGCTTCTTCCTGTCCCGCAGGCCCGACCAGTCCTCCTCCATTGACACCCTCACCCAATTAGCCGAATTCGTCCTCACCCTCAACAACTTCTCTTTCAATTCCTTCCACTTCCTACAGACAAAGAGCGTGGCCATGGGTACCCGCATGGGCCCAAGCTATGCCTCCCTCTTTGTAGGTTACGTGGAACAATCCCTCTTCCGTAGCTACACTGGCCCTAAACCCTACCTCTTCCTCCGTTACATCGATGACTCTATTGGCGCTACCTCGTGCTACCACGACGAGCTTGAACAGTTCATCCACTTCCCCAACACCTTCCACCCCAACCTTAAGTTTACCTCGACCATCTCTAATACCTTTGTCTCCTTCCTGGACCTCTCTGTCTCCATCTCTGGCAACCACCTAGAAACCGATATCCAATTCAAGCCCACTAACTCCCACAGCTACCTGGAATACACCTCCTCCCACCCACCTTCCTGCAAAAATGCCATCCCCTACTCCCAATTCCTTCGCCTCCGCCACATCTGCTCCCAGGATGAGGCATTCCACTCCCATACATCTCAGATGTCCTCGTTTTTCAAGGACCGCAACGTCCCCCTCCTCAGTGGTTGAGAACGCCCGCGACCGTGTCTCCCACATTTCCCACAACTCATCCCTCACAACCCTTCCCCGCAATAACAACCAAAACAGAATCCCCCTCGTCCTCACGTACCACCCCACCAACCTCCGGATCCAACGCATCATCCTCCGACACTTCCGCCATCTGCAATCCGACCCCACCACCAAAGACATTTTTCCCTCCCCACCCTTATCTGCTTTCCAGAGGGACCACTCTCTCCGTGACTCCCTTGTCCGCTCCACACTCCCCTCCAGCCCCACCACACCCGGCACTTTTCCCTGCAACCGCAGGAAGTGCTACACCTGCCCCTTCACCTCCCTGCTCACCCCCATCCCAGGCCCCAAGAAGACTTTGCACATCAAGCAGATGTTCATCTGCACATCTGCTAATGTGGTATACTGCATCCGCTGTACCCGTTGTGGCCTCCTCTACACCGGGGAAACCAAGCGGAGGCTTGGGGACCGCTTTGCAGAACACCTACGCTCGGTTCGCACTAAACAACTGTCCTTCCCAGTCGCAAACCATTTCAACTCCCCTTCCCATTCCTCAGACGACATCTCCATCCTGGGCCTCCTGCAGTGCCACAACGATGCCACCCAAAGGTTGCAGGAACAGCAACTCATATTCCGCTTGGGAACCCTGCAGCCCAATGGTATCAATGTGGACTTCACAAGCTTCAAAATCTTCCCTCCCCCTACCGCATCCCAAAACCAGCCCAGCTCGTCCCCGCCTCCCTAACCTGTCCTTCCTCCCACCTATCCCCTCCTCCCACCTCAAGCCCCACCCCCATCTCCTACCTACTAACCTCATCCCACCCCTTTGACCTGTCCGTCCTCCCTGGGCTGACCTATCTCCTCCCTCCCTCCCTACCTACACTCACCTTTACTGCCTCCATCCCTTCCTCTTTGACCTGTCTGTCTCCTGTCCACCTATTTTCTCCTCTATCCATCTTCTATCCACCTCCCTCTCTCCCTATTTATTTCAGAATCCCCTTCCCCTCCCCCATTTCTGAAGAAGGGTCTAGGCCCAAAACGTCAGCCTTTCTGCTCCTCTGATGCTGCTTGGCCTGCTGCCTTCATCCAGCTCTACACCTTGTTATCTCTTGGTGCATCCAGTGATCACAGGAGGTGCTCTATTGGGGTGGCACAGTGGCTCAGTGGTTAGCATTACTGCCCCACAGCACCAGGGGCCCAGGTTCAATTTCACCCTCAGGTGACTGTCTGTGCGGAGTTTGCACATTCTCCCGATATCTGTGTTGATTTCCTCCCACAGTCCAAAGATAAGCAGGCTAGGTGGATTGTCCATGTGTAGATTATGGGGGGTGAGATGTTGTGAGGGCCAGTGTGGACTTGTTGGGTTGAAGGGTCTGTTTCCATACTGTAGGGATTCTATGATGATAAGTCACAGTTTTCTTTTGATCACTAAACAGCCAGAACTGCTTTCACCTTTTGACCAGGTAGTGCTGCTACAGACACACAGCACCTTAGCCTGAAGTGACAGAATCCTTGAATAAAGAAAATGAGTGTGGCTTAGATGGACTCTCCTCTGATTGAGCACTCAAGTGCCAATGAATGGATTGGCTGAGCTGACAGGGAAGGATCTGAAACTGATTTATTGGATCCTTGAAATCTTTCTGTCAACACACTCATATGAAGATGATGTTGATGATGTAAATTATTCACATCGCCAAATATTTATTTAATCTGCATGAGCATATTTATGCTTTGGTGCCATTCAGCACTTTTGTGATTTTGATTTGTTATGACCATGGATTGTATGATTGGGAGAGAGAGCAGCACAATGTGGTTCTATCCTGCTGCTGTCCTGTAAACCATGTGTGGGCAACGCATTGCCTTTTAAAAAGAAAGCAGTGACTGGGCACATCATTTCTTCTCAAAATCACAATGCTCACCACTCTACTGAATTTGTCAATCCTCCCAGGACTGAGAATAAAAAAGTTATAGATTATGCAGGGGAGGGATAATGTTTGGAGGAGTTCTTTCAATGTGTGTGCTGCGTCAAAGAGAAAGATGGTTTAAAAATCCAGCCTCTGGTGAGAAATCTCATCATCTTTTATAGTTGGCTGTCAGTCCTGTGGAAATCTACTTTAGAGTTCAGTTCAAGAGGGTAAGACTTGTGTCAGAAACATGAGAGAAAAATTTACACAGGGAAACTCATGACACTAAATGCTGATACATCCCTTGGAACTGATAGGACGATCCTAAGGTATTAAAATAAGTTACTACAGAGAAGTTACTACAGATACGGGTAGGAATTTTCCAAGAATCCTTTGATTCTGGAAAAGTCCCAGAGGATTGGAAAACTGTCAATGTAATACCTATATGTTGAAAAAGGAAAGAGATGAGAAAAAAAAGGTAGCCATATCTTATTGCTCTCTTAAAGTATGATTTTGTTAAAATTTGAATGTCTGTTATGACGGATGTAACAGCACAACATTTATAAATAAGTAATATGATCAAACATAATCAGCCTGGGTTCACAAAGAGAAAATCAAATCTGATAAATTTAGTCAAGTTCTTTGATGGTATAACCAGCTGGATAGATAAAGGGGAAACAGTGGATGTGATAAATTTGGGTTTCCTGAAAGCATTTGTCAAGGTACCATGCATTAGGCTGCTTAATATGGTAAGAACCCATGGTGTCAGACTTAACTATTAGAAGGCAGATAAGAAGTCGGGGAGCACTTTCAGGATGTAACTTGAGAGCCTCTATTATTTACAGTGTATATTAATGACTTGGATGAGGAAGTTTGCAGATGACACAAAAATAGCTGGGAAGACAGTGGTGACGATGATACAAAGAATTCACCAAGAATTAGACAGATTAAGTGAGTGGGCAGAATCTTGGCTGATGGGATATGATGTGAAAAAGCGTAAGATTATGCACTTTGGCAGAGAAAAATAGAGGAGCTGAATATTTTTTAAATTAAAGAACATCTGCATAAACCTTCAACATAGAAAGATTTATAAGTCCTCATGCATAAATCTCAAAAAAGGCTAACATACACAGTTACAGTTGTTATAGGACTTTGTTTCGACCACATTTGGAATACTGTGTACAGTTCTGGTCGCCACATTACCAAAAGGATGTGGATGCTTTGGAGAGGGTGCAGAGGAGGTTCACCAGGATGTTACCTGGTATGGAGGGCACTAGCTATGAAAAGAGGTTGAGTAGATTAGGATTATTTACATTAGAAAGATGGAGGTTGAGGGGGGACCTGATTGAGGTCTACAAAATTATGAGAGGTATAGACAGGGTGGATAGCAAGAAGCTTTTTCCCAGAGTGAGGGACTCAATTACTAGGGGTCACGATTTCAAGGTGAGAGGAGAAAAGTTTAAGGGAGATGTGCGTGGAAAGTTCTTTACGCAGAGGATGGTGGGTGCCTGGAACGCGTTGCCAGCGGAGGTGGTAGAGGTGAGCACGATAGCGTCATTTAAGATGTATCTAGACAGATACATGAATGGCAGGGAGCAGAGGGATACAGATCCTTAGAAAATAGGGGACAGGTTTAGATAGAGGATCTGGATCAGCGCAGGCTTGGAGGGCCGAAGGGCCTATTCCTGTGCTGTAATTTTCTTTGTTCTTTGTTCTTATAAAAGTTCAGTTGATACTGGAAATAAAATGTTGACCTTTATTTCAAATGGAATGGAACATAAAAATAGTGATATTTTGCATAAAGTATAAAAGGCCCTGGCCAGACAACAGCTGGAATACTGTGAAAGGCTTTGGTCCTATTATCTAAAAACGGATATGCTGGAATTGGAGGTGGTCCAAAGAAAGTTCATGACATTGATCTCAGGAATGAGGAGAGGTTGAGTAAGTTGGCCTAAAATCACTGGAGTTTAGCAGTGCAAGAGTTGATCTTATTGAAATATCTAAGTTTCTTAGGGATATAGAAAGGGTAGAAGCTCAGAGGTTGTTTTGCCTTGTGGTAGGGTCCAAGACCAGAGTGCATTATCTCTGAGTAGGGATTTTCAATTTAAGATAGAGATGATGAGATATTTCTGCTTTCAGAGGGTAGTGGATTTGTAGAACACTTTACTGCAGAAAGCTGATGTAGTGATTAGACCATGGAAGGGTGAATTTCATTAACTATGGGATCCTTGATTGGGTTGTTAATCTGGGCCAATCAAGGAGCCCTGGCTGACAGATATAAACAGGAGATTCTGAAGGTCTCCTCAGTCCAGGGACTGGCTTTGAGCAGGTCATGGCCCATGTACAGTGCACATGTAAATAAAGTGCAACTTGATAATTGGATACTGGCCTTTGTGCTGTTATTTTAGCTGTGGAGGATGGGTATTTTAATTATATTAATGGCTGAGATAGACAGGTTTCTAATCTGTAAGGGAATCAAGGGCTATATGGAAAAGGATGGAAAGTGGAGTTGCGTAGTGTGAGATCAGACATGGCCTTGTTGAATGTCAGAGCAGACCTGATGGGCCAAGTGGCCTACTTCTGATCCTACACCTTATGCTCTTACGGTCTTTTACATGTTTTGCTCTTGGGTCAGAAAATTACAGGCAATCAGTCCTGTTGCTTGTCTGAATTGATGCAGTAGTGGTAGCAGAGAACCAGCAAAAAGGAGGCAAATCATACTCCTGGAATCCCACAATCTTGTGGGACACCCTACCTCTTGCAGCCCTCTGGGTCACAAATCTGACCTATTCAGTTGCATGAAGATCCATGACTGAAGCCCACCATCCTGAAAAGATGTTATTTTTGAATCAAGGGGCACATCCAAATTCAGGGACCTCATGGCTACATTGTCGAGAAATTCCTGCAAGGGTCCAGTGCCCTAGAGAAGTGAGTCTAAGCCTCTAAGAGGAAAGGTATGTGGAAAATACTCAGCCTAGTCTCAGACAAATTGGACATTACATCACCCATGTACCAGGACAGTTTCAACATCAGCTGTGAAGGCTCCATGGTTGAATAGTTGTTCTATCTAGTGTGACTACCTGGGTGCAGATGGATTGTGGAGGACTCACAAGTCATTGACTCTATGTTGCTCATGCCCACAACAAAAATCAACCAGTGCCTTAAAGGGAGAATAATAGGGTAAGATTGGCATGAAAGAGGGGGCTAAGAAAGCACATAGAGCCTCTAGTATCTGCACCCAGGAAAAGCAATACTGTAAAGAAAAGCCGCATGCAGATGTAGAGCCAGAGGTCAGAGAAAACTGACAGTGCAATCACCACCTAAAAGAGTTGTGTAAACCATAAATGTACGTGTCTTACGGAGGAGGCTGCTAAATCACAGGCATTTCAAAGATAAACCATCTGCTGGAAAATACAGGATGCATGTCAGACTCGAAGTTGCCAGAAAGACAGAATTATTACGTGGGAAGGCCCTGAGACTGCAATTTATAACATGGACTTGTCTCATTTGTTTTAAAGAGCTCTAGCCTCTTTCAATACTCACCCTCATTTTCTATTGCAAAATCCGACTTCAAGTAAGCCTCCCAATTGCTGAAAAGTGAAGAACTGACTCTGTTGTTGAAAAGCAGAGAGTGACGTTCTGAGGGCACAGATCCCAATACGATAAACCTCAAAACAGAGGTAGGTAAAAGTATGACTAAAAGATCATTATTCTTACCCCACACCTTTCTGACTCTTTTCCCTCAATCCCTACCTGCCCAGTACCTTTCTCTGAAATCTGTTCAGCCATTTAACCAAGTCAAAAAATGCTATTTGTGGGCTTTAGCATGTAGATATTATTTCCTCTTGTGGAAGCCCAGAACAAGGAGGCATAATATTTAAATTAGAATTAGGCCTGGTGAGCTACCACAAACTGTTAAGTTTCAGGGTGAGGAAAGATTTGTAGACACCCCTTCTTTATTCAGCCACTCCCTCAGTTGGTATCTACAAGGTTAATTTCAGAAAGGTCCCTTCATTTGTAGATGCCTTTCTCCCAGACCCAAATGAAGATGTGTTTTAAAAGGACCTCATATAATTCAACTTTCTGGAGTTAATAAAAGAGTGAATTTATTTAATAATAAACATGAGAAGAAATAATCATGCAATGCATATTCTATAAATAAGAAGTGGGTCCATAAAACGATAAAAGAATTTTTTTTTCTTTATTCGTTCACAGGATGAGGGCATCGCTGGCTAGACAGCATTCATTGCCCATCCCTAATTGCCCAGAGGGCAGTTAAGAGTCAACCACATTGATGTGCGTCTGGAGTCACATGTAGGCCAAACCAAGTAAGGATGGCAGTTTCCTTCCCTAAAGGACATTAGTAAACCACACAGGTTTTTCCAACAATCGACAATGGATTCATGGTCATCATTAGATTCCTAGTTTCAGATATCTGTTGAATTGAAATTCCACCATCTGCCGTGGTGGGATTCAAACCTGGGTCCCAGAATCTGGATCTATCTCTGAGTCTTTGGTGAAGACAGAAGGTAAACTGTTGGAGCTTCGACATTGAATGTTACTGGTAGCATGAACATTGATAGTTGAGCAATCAATTTCAAGAATATTGTCTTTGCAGGTTGATTGAAATTCTTTTGCCCTCATTATTTTTGACAGTGGCTGTCTCCAGCGCTTGTACCAAAAGACAGTCTTCGTCTCTTCTTCATGCAGTGCAGAGGTGCTTAATGACAGTTCTCAAACTGTGACTTTCACAGCCCACAGCCCACAGATGAGTACATCAAATCAATAGTACATACAGATCAGGAATTGCAGCTTAACTCCTTTATCAGGGGTGAAACACAAAACCTATCTGCAGGAGATAGCAGGAACTGCAGATGCTGGAGAATCTGAGATAACAAGGTGTAGAGCTGGATGAACACAGCAGGCCAAGCAACATCAGAGAAACAGGAAGGCTGACGTTTCGGGACTGGACCCTTCTTCAGAAAAATTTTTCTGAAGAAGTGTCTAGGCCCAAAACGTCAGCCTTCCTGCTTCTCTGATGCTGCTTGGCCTGCTGTGTTCATCCAGCGCTACACCTTGTTATCTCGCCTATCTGTAGGACATGGCTTTCTGCAGAAAAGTGTTGTGGGTGAGGGGGGCGTTCGGACATAATCAGCCTCATGTCATCTAATCCCTTTTCATCTTTCTACTTGAAGTTTCTGTGACTCTGCCACTTTTCATGGGTCCCCGAAGGTGTCTGGCTGACAGTAACTAAATTTGGAGTCATTGGTTGTCTGTGATCAACTTTTGGTTGCCAAGGGAATGAAGAGCTATGACAAAGATGCTCAAAAGTTGAGCTAGATCAGCCAAAATCTTATCGAATGGTGGGGAAGGCTTGAAAAGCCTATTCGTCTACTACATCCCCAATTTCTCACGCTCCGAGATGTTTTAAAATATACAGTTGCATTTTCTGCTAACATATGCTACACCCATCATAAAACTAGAGGGCATATTTTTAAGGTGAGAGGAGAAAGATTGAAAAAGGACATGAGGGACAACTTTTCTACACAGAGAGTGGTTCACGTGTGGAATGAACTGCCAGAGAAAGTGGTGGATGTGGGTACAGTTACAAAGTTTAAAAGTCATTTGGACAAGTTCATGAATAGGAAAGGTTTGAAGGGATATGTACCAAATGCAAACAGGTGGCACTATTTCAGTTACGGAACATGATCTTGGACTGAAAGGTCTGTTTTCATGCTATATGACTCTATGATTCTATAACTAGTCCTTGTGGAATATAACAGCATACTTGAGCTACTGGTAATCTGAACCACTAAGTGCTTGTTTACCAAATAACTACGCAAAATCACTTCAAAAATCATGATTTCCCAATGAATACTATCAGCCTGTTTAATGCTCTTTCTTGTTCCTGTTCTATGGGATGCTTTCTGACGTCAACTTGGGGAATAAGCTGCATTAAATGGACTGGAAGACTCTGGCTTCAAAGGCCTAGTGTGAAATTCGGTCCCAGTTTCTGTCTCTGAGTGTGTAAATCATTGTTTTCCGGACTTGCCTTATTAAACACAAAGGAATGAAGTCTTCAAGAATTTCCTGCCCATAGAAAAAGTCAGAGAAAATGCTTAAGATGAAAATGTACTTTATCACAGTTGTAACATCACAAGAATTAACCCAGTCTGGTACCAGTTGTAATCTATTTGTGAAAAAAATAGTGGTAGTACCACCTTTAATGCCTGAATCGAATGGTTGCTGGTTCAAGTGCCACTCCCAAAACTTATCAATGTTGACAGGGGTAACAAGGTGTAGAGCTGGATGAACACAGCAGGCCAAGCAGCATCATAGGAGCAGAAAAGCTGACGTTTCGGGCCTAGAGGGGACTAAGCCCGAAACGTCAGCCTTCCTGCTCCTATGATGCTGCTTGGCCTGCT